>OMPJ01013969.1:7245-21581 GCA_900312935.1 Carapus acus | reverse complement strand
TCTGCCGCCCGCCGATCCGTCGGAGCGTTCCAGCTGACGGCGGCCGGCGGGCTGATCGAGCTCTTGATCGGGCGGAGAACGCTGGAGGATCTTCCGAGACATCATCTTGGATCCATTGCAGGAGAAAGAAGAGATAACAGGTACAGGCTGTGGCATCGGTTACACAGAAACACATCGTTTTCAAGACACAAAAAGACGCAAAGGACCAGTAAAAGTGAAAATAATGGCGACCAGCAACTTGAAAAATACAGTAGTACCTTGAGATACCAGTTTAATTGGTTCTGTCACAGAGCTCGCAAGTCCATTTGCTTGTATCTCAAATTATTTTTTTTAAGGTCTAAAATAACTAGAGTACTTTTAATCCGTTCTGGCCACAAGCACGACTCCAAACTCTGAGTTACGCTCGTGTCCCCAACAAAAATATGGACTCAGAGAGAGCTTGGATCTCAGAAAACTCCTATGTTGAGTTGCTCATATGTTGAGGTACTACTGTACTTTGGGTTTAGTGACTGTTTGAAAAATACATTTCTAGGGTCAAAAAATGAGCTCAACAAGCATTTTATCTAACCCAGGATTAGTGTTTTTAGCCAAACAATCGTTTATAGTCTCCTCTTTTTACACATCAGGAAACCCAAAGTCAAAGTTTAACATCTGCTTGGCCACGATGTTGTTTTACAGATTAAACGACAATGAAAACAGACTTTGAATCAGTCCTGGAGAAGATAAGAATGGCTTCAACCCCATGCAGAAAAAATGAGGGCGGAACATGCAAATGAGCAAAAAAATAACAAAATAATATACAGTGCGTTCACCAATAATTTGATTTGTCAAGACAGCGCCTGGTGCCAGACGCTCCCGGCGAGGGTTTAAATACTCTGACCGGAGCAAGGGGGACGGCAGGGGGGTAGTACGGTTGTTAAAAATAAATCTGTCAGTCATACTCTTCATTCCAGAATCCCAGTGGGGAGCGGGAATGCTGAGCCACGTGAAAAATGAGACACTTGCAAGCCAAGTATTGATTAATGGTCTTCACTGCCCGAGAGGACTGAGGGAAAAATAAAACGGAAAAAGGATTTAGAAAAAAAAGAAAGAAAGACTAGCGATCTTGGATTGCATCACATTTGTCACCATTTTCCAGAATAGTGGAACAAATCATCCCTTGACAAATCCACATATGCTGACGAATCGAATATGATATGTTGGGAGATTTAACAATATAAAACACATTTACTGAGGTCTTGCTGACAGAAACCATTGACAGGATGTGCAAGCCATAAATAAAAATCAAAAATCACTGGAACAGCGAGGAGGCCATGCGGCTTCATGAATGATACACAGATCTGCGGGAGATGTTTTCCGTTACTATTCCCGACCGCGCGGCTGCCGGCGGGAGCCACGGATGGAAAACGTTTCCCGGGTTCCTGACTCACCTTCTCCGCTTCAAGCCTGCAGCTCAAGCGCGCTAAGTCAAAACGCTCAACACGTTTTCTTTTCATCCGGTTCACCGCAAGCCATTAGGAGAGAAATGGAACAATCACCACCTTACAGAGTGAATGAATGGAACTATTCAAATGTACGACTGCAGAAAATAAGAGGGAGAAGAAGAAACGGTTACAAGACGAGGAAGTCAGCAGGAATACTCACTTGTCCAAATCTGGGTGCGAAATGGGGGGAAATGGAAAGTTAAGAGGATTTCGAAAAACCAAAAGAGTTGCAAAGCTTTATCATTATTGAGGGGAAAAAAATATGACAATTTAAAATACTCTCAGCTGATCCGTAATGCTGCAAGCACACCAGACAGGGTTTGCTGGGAGCTTTTACACACACAACATTAATATTTCTAACTTAGTCCAACAAAACAGCAATATTTCCATCTAGAAAAACATCATAAACAGTGTGACTGAGAGAATCAATGAATGGGCAGATGTCTTCTGAAAATACAAACATTTAGGAGTACATTCACCTTTGATAGATTTCATGTCCTGCAATCTAATGTTGCTTACTTATGTTGGCTACATCGATGTTGCTAACATATATTAGTATTGCTAACTGTTGTTAGCTAACTGTTGTTAGCAACATTACTAACTTTACAAGAATCAGGAATCTTGAATTGCCATTACAGCAATCTATATTGTGTAATGAAATTAAGGTGCTAAGTTCTGGTGCAAAACGGTACAAAAAACGAAAAGGAAAAGAAGAAGAAAAATCTTTTGTTTATCTAAAAACCATATATCAACGACAAATGCTGCAAAAATGAGACAAGCGATGGCTTAGTATGTGCATTTCCAGTGATCGCGTGCTATCTTGATCAATAAAGGTCCGACATGCCTATCTCAGATATCTGGAGTATCAGACAAATAACCCTGATAAAGTGTATTTTCATTCCTGACTTTAGATATTCTGCATATTTCTGGGCCCTCTCTCTCTCCCTCCCTCCCTCCCGCAGCCCTTCGTGTCCGCGGCATGGCGCCACGCTGCCTTGCTCAAAGGCACGTTGCCAAGGCGGATGCTGAGCTTTGCTGCTCCAATGTTCTACGCCTACACGACAAACTAAACCAAATCTAGAAAATAAAACATTCTTGGCTCATTATACCACTGTCCTCAGGAGTGTTACAGGGTACCATGACAATATATTTGCATATTATCACACTTGAGTTGACGTTTAATAGCCCTGTCCTCAGCGAGAGGTGAGCCCGGCTAGCTGCCGTTAGCATTAGCCAGGTTACATGGGGAAATACTTCCAATTCCTGCCGTTCCAGCGGCGCGGTGTGTTAGCGCGTTATTCGACTGGAATAAATATACAAATTGTCATCACTGACATCACCACAAACGTACAAAATAGTCCGTGTGGCGCCCAATGTGTCACGCCGGCAGCGCAGCAGCCTCCACTCGCCTTCCGTGTGCTAGCCTGTTAGCCGCCGCCAGCTACCGAGCCATTTCTTCCTCCCACGCTGGGAAGATGAATGAAATTTAACCCTGAACGGAGCCGAGCCGCCTAAACCCAGACCGGGTCAACACCCGCGGAACTTACCGCTGTGTGGGTCGGCGGGACGGTGGAGGAGCGGGCCGGGACGCGGAGAAACGTGGGTCCGCCGAGTGACAACGAGGAGGAGGGAAGGAGGAGGAGAAGGAGGCGAGGGAGGGAGGAGGGAAGGAAGGGAGGATGGGAGGAAAGGAGGACGGAAGGAAAGGAAAGACTCAGATTCGGCCATCAACAACACATTATTATTCATTCTTATTATGGATTCAATAAGCTTTGTATTCAATTTGTATTGATTGCTTGTGGGCTGGAGAATTCGATACCTTGTTAATGTTGGCATCTTTGAATAAAGACAATTTTGTCATTCACGCAAGTTTTAATGTTTGACGAGCCGCTGAATTTCTGACCTTTGTCCTTTGGGAAGCACATACAGCTTTGCATGTTGCACGTGTTTGTGTGTGAGCGTCCAGAGTGCAGCACACCTGCAGCAGGAGCGTTTGCACCCACTGAGAAAATAACTTATGAGACCATACGCGAGGCGAGACATTCATGAGACTTTATGAAGACTTTCACACTTTCTCAGTATATATATAACACATAAATTAGTTTTCTGCACTGCATGTATGCCCACATGGCAACTACACCTCAGACAGACACCATGCTGTACAATCATACACTCTTTCCATACACTTCATACTCCCATATGGCAAATATCATTGTAACAGAAAAAATTGTAACATTATTATATTTGGCTCAAACATGGTGGCCCCTGGAATCAAAGACTGATTTATTGTTGTTGACCTTTCCAGCGAGAAGGGAAGATGCCAGCACCAGATTTCATCACTACACAGACGCCCACCAAGGCCGCCGTCTCCGAGTAGAACCACAAATTCTGAGCTTTTCGGGAAGAGACGGTGAAACATCAACATGGCAAACTGTGTTGATCTTCTGTTTAAACATTGTTTCACCTCCCACATGGCGAGACGGTTTTCATCACCCAGTCAGGGGCAAAGGGGGGAATGTTCTCCTGGGCACAGACAACCTCCACGAAGCAATAAATGCCAAAGATGGAGCAGTGTCAGGTGCTCGAGGGGGTTCGAGGGGGTTCGAGGTAAGAGCGTCGAGAAGAACTGACAGAGAAGTGAGTGACAGCGAGAGAATGTTTCTGTAATGCATCATGGAGGTGCACAACTGTGAGATGTTAATGGGGGGTTCTTGTTACTTGTGCAGGGATTTGAAAATTTTCAGCTGTTTTGGACCAAAACAGCTGAGAATTGTTGTGGTGTGTGTGTGCGTGTGTAAACCCAAGCCAAATACAGCAGGATGCAAAAACATCCAGCCATCGTCTGCAAGACTGGGCCTCACCCTCCCAGATTCCACTCACGGAATGCCGCCGGAAAGAAAATAAACCAGTTTAGTCGTCTCACAGCAAATCCCAGTGACCTGAGTATTTGAAGAGTATTGTAAAGTATGAATGCACTTATTGGAGGAAAAAAACATAGATCGGATGAGAATGTTCAGCGATGAGAGCAGAGCTTCCATCGTCTCGAAGGGCCACTGAAGAGTCACTGCACATGGCAGACGTTACGTCCTGGTGCCCGTGGCGGCCGAGTTCTGTCCCAGCTGGCGGGCCCGTTCGGTGGCCGATTCCACGGCGCTCATGGTCGCCGCCCTCACGCCGCCCAGCTCCAGAGTGTGGAGCCCGAAGATGGTGGTTCCTCCCGGTGTGCACACCTCCGAGCGGAGCTGAGCCGGATGCTTCCCCGAGTCACGCAGCAGCCGCCCGGCACCCTGCAAAGGACGGCGGAGAGTCAGAGGACGGAGACGCTTTTTGGACGTACACGACACGTACGAGGCCGGGATCTGATGACACTTACCAGAACCGTCTGTGATGCGATTCTGTGGGCTAAAGTGCTCGGCATGCCCATCTTTACAGCTCCTTCAGCCAGCGCCTCGGCAAACAGATACACCTGAGGAGTCAAAGCCAGCCGACTGTCAGTGTTTTAGGGTGGGTTTCTGTTACTGATATACATGCAATTGTGAAATTGTGTGTTTGCTTTAATTCGTTGCACTGCTGTACGATGACAAGTAAAAATTATCATTCTGATGTTGTGACAGTGAGAGTCACCCTCAAGTTCTGAAAACTCACAAAAGCGACCCCGCTCCCGCTCAGACCGGTGTGGATGTCGATCCAGGCCTCGGGTCCTTCCTCCACCAGGCCGCAGTGTTGAAGCACGGAGCGGAGCAGACTGCCGTCCTCTGGCTTGGCGTGGGTTCCTCGGGCAAAGAGGAGCGCCCCCTCCTGGACCAGGCACGGCAGGTTAGGCATCAGCCGCATAACGATGGCATCCTGTGGTAAGAGCTGGATAATATGGAAGAGGGGAAACATGAAAAATGGAACTTCACTTTAACGTTTTGTTGCTTTTAGGAATTATTGAATTTGTGAGGCCCACCTGCTCCAAAGTGGCCAGCGTGAGTCCTGCAGCGACCGACACGATTATGTGTTTGTCCGTGACATGCTGTGAAATGTCTCCAAGGACAGTAGGGACCAGGTGAGGTTTGACGGCCAGGAAGACCAAATCTGAACCACTGACCACCTCCACGTTGGAGTGTGTGGTGGAGATCCCGAGCTCCTAAAACAGAGGTGGACAAGAAGATAAGAAGTCCAAACGTTGTGAAAATGAAATTCTTTAGCTTGAGGTCGGTGGGTTACATCGTACCTTAAAGCGTCCAAAGTTGTTGGAGGACGGGGCGCTGACTTTAATATTAGCAGGGAGAACATGTCCTACGATAGAGATAGAGACATTGTCTTCAACCACTCAGACACCGAGACTGAAGATGGTGGTTTTGTGTGGGTGATAAGCACCTGATATGATGCCCTTTGCGATGCCGTAAGCCATGTTTCCTGCACCGATGAAGCCAATCCTGAGGTGTGAGTCCATGTCGGGATCCATTTTGATCTAGAAGACAAAAGCGATGACGACATGGTTCAGCAATAAAACAAACACGAGAGGACAAACAATGCTTTGCTAATCAAACAATTGTACAATTGGATAGCACTTGTCAACAATATGTGTGATGACTGAAACTGGGATCACAAACGAGCCCTGAACACTGTTTCCATCATCCCCACAATGAAGTCTTGGTCCTGGCTGTGATGCTCGCTGCAGCTGATGGCCCAGGCCAAAGTGGGGCTCTCAGCATCCGAATCCTCTGTGGCATCATCGGTCCTCTCATCAGAGTTCATGCCAGAGCCCACCAGCTGGTGCCTGGACTCCATGATGGCCACCATGGTCTTCTTGTAGCGCCACCAGCCCTGGATCTTACACCTGAAGTCCGGCAGACGCTTACACTTGTAGTAGGCACTTTTCAGAACTTTCCAGCGGACCTTCAGCTGGTCTACCGACCTCTGGAACCCAGCCATGATCATCCTCCGCTGGGCCACCTTGAACAGTTTCCCGTTTCTGTTCTTCCTCCCGTCGAGACACTTCTTCATGTCGAGGTCCTTGAGGATCTCCAGGAACAGCTCCGTCTCATCCACCTCCCAGTAATGCTTTTTACAGCCCGGCTCGTCCATCGTTTCAACCCTCGTTAGCGCACCTGCTAGTACTGGTTAGCACGGGATTGATTTCTCCCAACTTTCCCCGGGCTGCAGAGGGCTAACGGGGGGCTAGCGGTAGCATGTTTGACGTGGTAGAGGCAGAGGCAGTGCAACCGTTCCCCCCCCTTATTGCTTATAAATTCCGTGTTTATCGACAAATAAAGGCCTGCATACCGCGCTTGTATTGGCGAGAAATAATAATCCACAACAGATTAGATTAGCATTCTAATGCACGTGTTTGTGCTCGGTGGCCGACCATAAACGAACACAGAGTGAAATAAGACAGAGTATCTGCTATACGCGGGTGTATTAAGAGCCTGGTGAGGGTTATTTTACAGCGGAGAGGTTAAGTTACCTGGGTTGTCTCAGACTGGCTCATTTGCTGCAAAATTCTGCCCAAAATCCAGCGACAGTTAGATTTGCGAGTCAGAGTCGATCTGTCAGAACTGACGCGTCCACCAAGCTGCTGCCTCCCTGGGAACTGCCACCGGGGGGCATTTGTGTGACTAATCCAAGTCTGCGCGGAGCGGGCGGTGCTTATAGGGCTATCGCGTAGTGTTTTGATTTTTCAATTCAGATTGATCCCATTTTGCCACTCTGTTATCAGTGTAGTAACTACTGCGTATCAAAAGACTCTTTGAATGTTGCTCATGACAGTTTTCATATCAAAAAAGAAACGAAATTGTATCAATTTAGCGTTTTCTTCCCGCCCCCTCTGCCTACGCTTTGAAACATATCAAGTGGGTCAATTATCCTCCCAAAACAGAGAGTGTAACTATTGGGTGAAGTGTGTGCGTGTGTATGTCCGTGTGTGTGTCTGTGTGTGTGATAATTGGGACGGAGCCGCAGTCTCCGTGTCATTGTGATCAGGTGTGTGAACGCACCGCCCATCGCCAGTCTACACATGTGCAGCTGAAGAGACGCAGAAACAACCAGCACAACAACTAAACCTGTCCGGCGTGCGGTGAATATGTTTGAATATTAGTTTGTTGCTTTGCATAATTCTGAAGCATGTGTCAACAGATGTGACTCTCTCGGGATTTTCGGTCGTTGTGAAATTATCCCGTTTAGATCTTCCGTCAGCATCCGTGGTGCGTTGAGGGTCTCAGCGGCGCAGGGGAGAGACATGTTCGGGCAAAGCCCAGCAAACCGCCCGCGCGCTGCCAATTCATTGTAGCGATTCAATGATTTTTATTTTAAAGAAATCATTTATTCTACAACGAATCATGCACGATTGATGTAATGGAAAGTTTAAACTAAATATACGTTAACTTTATTCTTGCAACCCAGCCGCAGTTGCAGCCTTTTATCGATACTTAATGATTCTGTGGAGGAAGACGTATTAGAAAATCTGTGATCTTATCTGGTTAGGTGAGGATTTATGTACACATGTGTGACGTCAACGCGATGATGTAAAAGTCCGAGTGCAAGTAAATTTAATGCTCATATCTTCGTCAACACACCAGACGCGTCCTGCACTGCTGCACTGACACCCCCAACGCTCCGGGACAGGGACAGCAGAATTTGTCCTAATAGGAAACTTTGGCATTATATTAACATTTTTTTCCACCCTCATTCATTCCACACTCCTTTCTTGACTCCATTCCTCCTCCAGGCAGACCCGATGGCTCCTCCAGCCCATGTGCTGCTGGTCATCATTCTTCTGGCCAGCCAGTGTCCAGCAGCCACCGGCTTGTTTGACTGGATGAGGAGGACCGATGACGCTCCCCCTCCTCCAACACCACCGCCGCCGCCATCATCCCTGGCTAAGGACGCCACGTTCGAGATGGAGGACGAAGATGAGAAGTTCGTGGCGGAGGGGAAGCAGCTGGAGCTCAGCCAGCTGGACAGCTGTCACTACAGGGTAAGAGGCTGAAGTAGAGATAGGACGAGATGGTTCATGAGGAACCTTACAGCTATGTAGAGACTTGAGATGATCCCCAAACATGGATGGTGTGGTTTAGTTGTCCTCCTTGTCTTTGAGAGGTTGTGTCCCAGCTGAGGTCAAACTGCGGAGGCCTGTCAGAGGAGCAGCTGGCAAAGATGGGGGTGCTGCTCCTGAACTGCCAGGCTGAGACGGAAGGCCGGAGGACCTACCCATGCACAGAGGAGATGGTAGAAGCAGCAGTCAGGGGTGGGGTTGGAGAACCAAGATGGCCTCCCAAATGTCAACGAGTGTCTGTCTCCTATCCTCCAGAGTATCAAAGAGTGCACGGCCGACATGGACTCGGACACTTGGAACGCCTACCACATCGTCAGCAACCGAGCACGCTCAGTGTGCTACGCCACCAGGCAGCAGCTGTTCCGGCGCCGGGCGGAGCAAACGGTCAACACTCTCGTCTCCACGGCCGCCAATCAGCTGAAAGCCATGAAGAACCTGAAGGTGGCGTGTCGGGACGAAGGGACTAGGGTTGGGGTCTGATCTGAGTCGGTGTCTCAGGCTGTGTGGTCTGTTTCTGCGATAGGAGGGCCAGATGGAGCTGAAGGAGCTCACCTCCGCCTCCCTGGACAAGCTGCTGCAGGGACACAGCGACCTGCAGGCCCACCAGGAGAAGCTGTGGGAAGGCCAGGACCAGATGGAGGACTCGCTGAAGGCCAACCTGGAGCATCTGAGCCAGGAGAAGGCCCTCATCGCCTCGGGACAGGAACAGGTGGCCCGGCTGATCCAGGGCATCACGAGGAGAATGGGTGAGTTTACGTCCTCCTGGATGTCCAGATGTTTGAGGGCTGACGGTGTCCCACTCGGCTCTTACTTTGGCCTCTTGTATCTTCAGAGAACGTGAGTGAGCGTTTGCAGATACAGGGCTCGGAGGTGCAGGACAACCACAAGGCCATAGTCAGCGACCTGACCGACGTCAGGAACCAGGCCCAAGAGATCTACCACAAGATTGGTGAGGAGGAACACAACACTGTGGACCTCACACCTGTCCAAGCAAAGTATCAAACCCTCTGAACATGTTTTTTGGCTTTCTTCAATACGCCTGCTGCAACCTGAAGACCGCAGCATGTCCGAGTTCGTGCAGTACCAGGACCAGACCACCCGCTACTACAGCGACCTGATGGAGAAGCTGCAGAGGATGAACGGCACCCTGGGGGTCATGCTGCACTACCTGGACAACATGCAGAGCCGAGTGGAGGAGAGGCTGCGGATGATCCAGGGATACCTGGGCTGGGCAGGTGGGACACAACTCCAAGACACAACCCTCTCAGACACAACCTTCTTAATTGTAGCATCTCCAACCCAATGCTGCCGTGGAGATCCATATGAGCTGCACCATCAACATAGTATTTCCCATGGTTTCCTGATTGTGGGCCTCTCCTGCAGGTTTGAGTCTGTCGGCCATGTGGACGCTGCTGGTGCACTCCGCCTACTTTGTCCTGTGCGCCCTGCTGCTGACCTTCCTCCGCTGTCCCACCTTCACGCGGGTCATGCTGCTGTTCCTGGTCCCCGTCAACGCGGTGGCCGAGATAAACCAGCAGCCTGCTCTGGACCTGAACAGCCTCACCGCCCTGCTGCTCACCATCTCTCTGGGTACGGGGCCGTTCGCACGCACACACACACACACACCTCACCCGCTCACAGGCCGTTGGGTTTATTTGTTGCGATGGGTGATGTAGGTCACTGGATTGTGAGTTGGTTTAGAGCGTTTTTTGAGAGCGAAGCAGCCCCGCAGCCTTTGTCCCTGTGTGAGGAGCCGTCAGCCAAGCATCGGCTCTCCATCAGCCTGCCGTACCCGCCGTCATCTACGCCTCAGAGGTCAGTGCCAAACCCCATGAGAAGGTTTTACCCTGCAGCTCTGCCAGAAGTCGGAAAGAGAAGAAGGCCCAGCAGCATTATCATGTCCTTTTGCTTTTCAGAAATGAAACCGACGACATGTTTGACCCGGACCAGCTGGCTCAAGAGAGCATCATCTCAGGTGAGAGGAACAACCTCCACAGCTGCAGCCGCCCGGTTGCTTCTCCAACACCATCAGTCTGCTCTACATGCAACACTTGTCTTTGTCATGAGGATAAATTTGTAAAATTAAATAATCACAAAGTGTCCTTGTGAAGTGGGCAGACATGGACACGCTGCCCTCGTTGAGTCTCACTCCCAGTGCCCTTTATCCTCACTTCCTACAGGCGACATCTGCATATCCACGTCGTCCAGGTTCCACCGACTCCCCCTGACTGAGCCTCGCTACACATCCATGACTGCCACGCCAGATCACTTCTCCTTTGGCGCCGTCACCCCGCGGCCACGCCCCCTCACGGTGAGTCAGGAACCTATCAGAGTGACGACTACACAGTTACTGCCTTCATCATATTTGTGTTCTCAAAAACCCCTCGTGGCCTTTGCTCAGGATCTCATCGACGACATCCCCCCGAGGAACCTGGGGGGAGTGTTCGACTCAGTGAACGACTCCCGTGAGGTAAACGAATCCCGCTCTGCCAGCCCGACGCCCTCTGTCATCAGCAACAGGTCAGTGTGACTTTTGACCACTAGAGGGAGCTTTCCAGCCTTGATTACATGGTGACTTTTCATGTATTTATATTAATGACACAGGTTTTTCATACGCTGCTCTCTTTGCAGCTCTGTTTCAGGTCGCAACCTGTGCAGAGGCACCACAAAGACGGGGAAGGTTTGCAGGAAGCGAGCCGTGGCCGGGCAGGAATTCTGCCGAGTCCATGAGGGGGCGCTGTAAGCTCCTACATGCAAACCTGAGATGGGACGATTTCCTACAGCAGAGACATTTTTCTTCTCATCTGTGAGGTTCTGACAATTATGGTGTTGTTCTCCTGAATTTTAACATATCTTTTAACAGGTTTTTGTCATTATAGACAATTTTAACAATAAATATAGTGTGAATTCACCTTCCCCTCAGAGCTATCATGCATGTGTACATGTATTCTCACACCTATGATGTTAACATAAATGACAATGTACGAACAAAAATGCTTTTTTGTGAAACTAAATGTCTCATATTGTTATTGACGAACACAAGGTTTTGCGTTTTTCTTTTCTGTTTTAATATAAAAAGCAAATCCAAGCATGGCCACTTGCTCAGACTAATTCTAAAACCTTCAAGAATGAAGGTGGCTGCTGAGCTCACTGCAGCTCAGAAGATAACAATGAGGCCCAGATCAGAAACAAACATGGGCAGACCCATCTACACACATTCAGACTCTGATAGTACTGTAACAGGTTACATAATTGTTTTCATCATATTTAAGAGAAGTTCTAGTCAAGTATTTGATGTATACATTTCAGGTAGTTGTTAAATCTACTGATTTGTTTTTAAAGAAATACAGCCATTGATAAGTCCTGTAGACATGGAACTTCACACAACTTGGTGTGTCTAAAAATCACCCGACTGATTATATCAGGGGCAGCAAAATAAGAAACATTTGTTGCTATAGTACCTGAGCATTGAGAACCTCTGGTCACAGAGAGAGTTATCATGTCCACCTCCAGATGTTCAAAAGTGGAATTCTAGAGGCAAACCCGACGTCTCACTCACGTGAACCGGCACACCGGGTGCAGGTGAGTGTGTGTGTGACAATCGAGGACCCTCAGGATTCAGCAGAAGACGAGCTAGTTTGCTGCTGCAGCACTTCAGGTACTTGTGGGCGCTCCGATTTGACTTTCAGACGTCTTTGCTTGCCAGATGGGTCACTTTCGGGCTGTACCATAGTTGGCAACAAACCAATCGCAGGTGTCTTTTAAAGCTGTAAGCAAGGACAATGAAAGTTCAATGAAGCAGTATATTAAATAAAAACATATTTGCTGCAGCATTCACGACTAAAATCTAAATACACACACACACATACACACACTAGGGATTAGACTCACCCTGGTTGAACGGCGTGAAGGTGAAGTTTGGCAGATAGCGTCGCAGTTTTGCATTGCTGGCTGTCTTCTTATACTGGCCATCTGCCTTACTGCAGTCATACTGAGGGTCAAAGGTCAAGGGAGTGATGCGGTGGCTGACAGTGTCAGAACTAAAATGGGTCAAAACACTGCTTTTTGCTAATACTAAATCTAATGTTGGACTGAGCAAACATTATTCATTATTTTGTATTTCTTACTATTTATATTGACTATTAAAAATATAATAGGTGAAGTTTACTGTCACTGCACAGCAACATAGAATGAATCTTTGTTAAGCATCAATCTCCTGCACATCAAATTTCTCATATTCCGATTTTTCACATTACATTGTGCAGCAATGTTGCATAAACATGAGAATGTAAGGCGCGCGCGCACACACACACTTGCATAAGTGAAAGGATACAACCACTTCACCTTTAAAGTCCAGCGCCTGCACCACAGCATCTGCTGCATCTTTAATAGACACTTCATCTTCCTCCCCGACTGAGGCCAAAGAATACATTAATTAACAAATCATTTAATATAAGACCTCAGGTTATGGCATCAGACTGTGAGATGCAGTCATTAGCGCCAACATGGCTACGCACCGGACAGTATGATGGGTTCAACCTCGGGATACTCCCGCAGAACCCAGAGGAAGAGGCGAGCCAGGTCCAGGGAATAGATGAACTGCCGTCTGGGAGAGCCAGAGCCCCACACCACCAAGGGCTTGTCCTCCTCTTACACACAATTGCACAATGAACGTGAACACACATACAGAAATCACAATGGCGTGTGCTTGTTGACAGGAGAGAGGCGACTCACTCTGAGCGACGTAGGCTTTGTGTATCAGGCCCGGCAGCACGTGGCCGTCCTCGATGCTGAAGTTGTCGTGAGGGCCAAACACGTTTGTGGGGATGACAGCTGTGAAGCAGCGGCCGTACTGTTGGAAATAGGCCCTGCACAGGAGGAGAAAATGAGCGACGGCTGTGCTCCACGACCAACACCTGATAATGAATATTTAATCACTGACATTTCAAATGTAGCCTCTCATCTCCATGATGGCCCTCTGGGGAACAAAAATACATAAAGATCTACGGTACAGTTTCATCTGTCCTACTTGGTTTAATGATGAGCATCATGGTGACAATTTCCATCTCTAGAAAAAGCTTTTGGGAAGGGAAAGGCTGGTAAAGATGTGCGACACTTTGGTTAAACACTGTATATAACATACGGACAGGCACTCCGTGTCCCTGCAGGATAGAGGACACAATGTCTTTGAATTAGTGTCCACAGCAAACAGCTGGAGATCATTTGCATACCTGTTGTGGACATCAATCATCCGTTTTGCATATGCATAGCCAAAGTTGGAATCATGTGGCGGGCCATTATGGATCTGAGGACAACAGAAAGGGGCACACTCTCACACACTTTCTTATTCTATTTCAACATCTTAAACTGCTCATGGAGGGGTGAGCAGGAGAACGAGAACTTACCATGGTCTCATCGATGGGATAGGATGTCTTATCTGGGAAAATGCAAGTGGACAAACACGACACCACCTTCACCACACCTACTTCATGAGCTGCTTGCAGGACGTTGTCGTTGATGTAGATGTTGTTCCTCTACACAGACACACACATTAGAGCAGTGGTCTTCAACACCCCAGGCCACAGACCGGTGGAGATGATTGATGATGATTGATGATTGATAATGATTGATGATGAATGATACATATTTTCATGCACAGACAAGGTGGCCTGGTGGTTGGGACGCAGACTCCCAATCAAAAGTATCCAGCAACCTGGGTTTCGCATCCCAACCCTTCCAAAACAGAGTCAGCAGCATCTTCAAAACTTCTTAAAATCTTTGACAAATTTAAATTTTTTTTTTTTAGAATTATG
>OMPJ01013940.1:5201-20083 GCA_900312935.1 Carapus acus | reverse complement strand
GCACATTTCACAAGGTGGCTGTGTGTGGCAGTGTGCGCGTGTAGGGAGACGGAGTGTGTGTGTGTGTGTGTGTGTGTGAGGGGTGTGTGTGTGTGTGTGTGTGAGGGGTGTGTGTGTGTGTGTGGGGGCAGGGGTCTGGAACGTCAGGGGTTGCCGGAGTGAAAGGAAAGCCGAGTTCAGGGAGGACACTTGTCCTTTTGAGAAAACATATGACACACACCCCGAGACCCGCGGAACCTAATAAACACCAATTACCCCTGCGTGACTTTGTCAGTCTCGAGCAGCAGGCGAGACGCCCTTTAGCGACAAAATGTTCAATTAAATTTCAAAAACCTGGCGTGGGATTAGCGAGAGATCGTCTAGAATTCTGAGGTGAGATCCAAGATAAAAAACCCGAGCTGGGATCTGAGATCTGGCAGCTGCCGAGGCGGGTGTCAGGGCTGATTAAAACCTCGTGACGGGGACGTGACCGCGGACGCCGTCTCTTCTTCTCTCGCTACGGTGACTCAAAGGGGCCGGAGGACTGAGGGTCTCAGTTCCGGGAGGCCCGTTTTAATCTACGCTAGCTAGCGAAGCGAGAGAGGAGAACCCCCCATCCATCCACGTGGGAGACGGCGTGTGTGTGTGTGCGTCTTACCTGACGCGTGGCCATGAGGGACAAGGGCGAAGAGGAGGAAGAGGAGGAGCGCGGTGGCAGCCAGCCTGTGAGCTCCGGTGGAGGAGAAGGAGGAAGAAGAGGAGGTGGAGGACCTGGGCGTCGTCTGGAACGCTACCATTCCATCGCACATGTTTTCCTCCGGTGACCAGAGTCCTCTACGGATTAACCTGCACGCCACACACACACACACACACGGGAGAAGACAGAGGATTATTGCCATCATCCAGCAAAGATTACGTAACCCAAGGCAACACAGGGAGAGAGAGAGAGAGAGGGAGCAGGGGCTTTGACAGGCGTGTGTGTGTGTGAGAGGGGATAATAGCGTCCGACCTATCTGCTTGTCCTGACACAGCAATGGCTTCCCCGATAATAATAACAAATGACTCCATGCTTCCTCCTCTGAAGCGAGGGCTCAGCAGATAGCTCGCCGCCGCCGCTGCACGTACCCAACCTCCGGATAAACCAATCACAAGATGGGACACCGACCTTTCCCGCATCTCTGCTACCCTGCGTCCGCCATTGTTTTTGCCTTAAATCGCCGTGTTGACGAATCAGTCTGGCACAATCGCACGTTATGAGCGATTTATGATCGTACCTCCAGTACCACCAATTTTCCAGACACACTCCTACGACGCCATGACCCTTGCCCTAACCCCGTACCCTAACCCTGACCCCCCACATGCATGAAAGCTTCATATTGTCTCTCCGCCGGTCGGCGAAACAAAAGCACATTCAGTGTGTGACCGGCAGCAGCTGGAGGACTCCTCCGATCCGTCCTCCGTCCTGGCTTTGGCTCAGTCGCATCTATGCGAGTAAGCCGGCTATTACCTTCCTCGCAGGATTATGTAACAGGAACTCGGATCCCCTTTGCTGCCACCGATGATGATGATGATGATACAGCAGCAGCAGCGGCGGCGGCGGCGGCAGCACGGGAGTCTTAAAATATGTGAAACATGAGACTGTTCATTTATTACAAGGCAGGCTTTATGCGGAGGCCCGACGGGGTCGCACCTCCCCTTCCAAGGAGGAATTCTTCACGGAGGAGATTTAATGAATATGTTTGCAACAATAGATGAGACAGTCGCCGTCTGCTCGCTCTCGCTGCTCAGCCTTGGGAGCAGAAAATGTTGATAAAAACGTCGTGCCTCCAAAAGGATCCAGAGCGATGAAATTAAAAAGGTAAATCAGTTTGCTCCTCATCGCGAGCGCACGAGGGGTTAAATCATTTTCCACGGCGATTAAAAAGCGTATGCAAACAAAAGTGCTGCGTTAAAAATGAGTTCCACGTGTCGCAGAGGTGCGACGGCGGCGTTGGGGCGTGCTGGCAGACGTCGAATCCACCAGGAGGAGGCGGCGGCAGCGGTGAGCTCATTACGGTTACAAGGCTGCTGAGCTAATGGCTATAGTAATGGCGGGGGCTACGCTTATATCTCTGCGAAAGCGATGGCGGATCTGCTGCGTAGCTGGCGGTGCCGACACGCTGCCAACCGAAGCAACTGCGACCAGGCAGGCGACGTTAATCAAGCGGCATCGGGCGGCGGAGCAGCCCCGCAGGGGGGCGGAGGGAGGCAATTAAAAAACACCGCATCCCGACGAACGACCTGGGAAATGCCAGGTGTACTGAGTCTATTTTTTCTTTGCTGCGCAGCGTGATAAAGCACTTTAGCCCTTTTGGGCCCTGAGGCCGAGCCTTTTTTTTTAACGCTCACATTTCCCCCCCGTGGTGAATTTCAAAGCGATGTTTATCAAAAAACCCCGAGCAAGACCATTTATGTTGAGGATGTGGCGGTAATGAAACCGGTGACGGTCTTCAAACGAAGAGGACCATTTGGCCGCACAGCAGGAGTGGGTGGGGCGAGGAAGAGAGAAAGAGAGAGATGAGAGGCAGATTTGGCGAGACAGGTTGGGTTCCGCGTGGAGCCACAGGGCACGCAGTCAACAACACATACGCCAGCCACTTGATGCATAGATACCCGTCTCATTTGGGCACCTTGGCACCGTCCCGGCGCCGCCTGGTTTCGTGACACGGCACTCGCGCCAACTCGGACCGCGTCCCATCCAAAAGGAACTCTCCAGGGAGGGATGGGGGGACGTGAAGGACGACGAAAAAGTCAAAAAGGCAGAGGAAAGAGAGCAGGCTGTGTTTGGGCGGAGGGAAGAAGGGCCGGCTGTGTTTTGTCGGTTGGCCCTCGCTGGGGATGTAAATAACCGACCCCGAATGGCGTTTCTAATGCAGGACTGACCTCCTGACACAGCTGAGGGTCGGGTATTGAACGGCCTGGATGCTTGCAAAGTGAAAAGTTAAGCAGAATTAGCTTAATTGCCTGCACACAAGAGAGTCTGCGAGAGGAGAAAGCCGTTAACTACCCGTTACGGTGTTCCGCAAAATACAGCGTTCCGATTCACCGCTCCGTCTCCGTGCCCCCCCCTGACTTCTAAACAATGTTTCTCCTCACCCTGGGGGGGCCGAAGGAGGCGGTCTGCGAATTTTATCGATCAATAAAACAGCGCACAATTTGGTGACAAACAAAAGGCGTGGAAGTGCTTCAAAGCCGAGCGGCATCGATGATTAACGGCGCTAGGCGGGGTACGCTCCACGCTCCGTTGTACTCGATAACAGAGACGGTTTCTGTGTTCGTCTGAAATTTTGTGTCCTGCCCTCGCGGGCTAACCCCTCCTCCCGTCTCGGAGCGCAAACGTAGCTAAGCAACAACTGCTTATTAAAGATTCCATTCACAAAATGGGCACTGTAAACACGCCGCCCGTCATAAACGTGCAATTCTTCACTAGCCGTCTGCTTGGCTCGCCGTAAAATGTGCTTAAATCCGTATTACTCATTTCGCAAAGTCACTGCGAGTGGCTGACATTCAAGCCATTATCGCGGTATGAATACATTCAATTATGTCGGTCCCGATGGTACCGGATCGCTGACGGGACATAATCTGGTTTATCGTGACTGAATGTGCCAAAAAAGGTCAGATAGGAGGAATGCGGTAAGTCATCTTGAACTAATCCCTTATCAGATTCTATCTGGGATGACACCACACATACCGAGAAAGATGCAAAACACCAGCACACACACACACGCACAGAAACAACCACTTCCTCATACGAGACACAGCTGCTGTCAGACTACCATCGCTTTCTGAGAAGGCGATGATGCCTCTTGCTTCGGAAAGCCCAGAAGCTTCCAGGAAAAGCTGCCTCAGAAGATGATTTCCACATAGCTCGGCTGCGTTTTGAAGGAGACGGTCTGACACTCTGCGTAAAAATCGCGAGACTCTTGGTGGCTCTGTGTCAGATTAACGGCGGAGACGTAAAAGTAGCTCTGTAACGAGGAGAAAACTGCCGCTCCGAGGCCGGCTTAAATCCGCTTTATCGAGCTGACGCGGCGGAATCACTCAATACTTGTGTGATCTGGTGATTGTTAATGTTTGCGGGGTATAGTAAACCCCCAGCTATTCCCGGTTACTCATTAGAGAACTCGAGTATGCGCAAAATTGTTTTCGTGACGTCCCTGACTGTAGAAACGGGCTAATTTCTGCCATCCACCATGGCCGATAGAATATACCGATAGATACTGTAGGTGTTGTGGCCTCTCATTGGATTACTGTACTGTAGATGGATAGCCAGTGGCCAATGAACATTCTTGATTCATCATACCTTCTCCAAAAATCTTGCGAGATCTGAGTCACGTTCAGTGTGTCTACTGCACAGGTACCACCTTCAGTTTTTGTATCTAATAGGGATGTCCGATATTGGCTTTTTTGCCGATATCCGATATGCCGATATTGTCCAACTCTCAATTTACCGATACCGATAACAGCCGGGAGCAGCCAGGAGCGCATAGGCACTATTTCGGTGTACACAAGCATTATTTTATTTTTATCGGTTTTTATTTTATCGGTTTTAAAGCCAAAAAATCCGATACCGATATTACATTTTTATGCCAATATCAGGCCGATAATATCGGTGGGCCGAAATCATCGGACATCTCTAGTGTCCATGGATTGGCGTGGTTCCCCTTGTATGCGATTCATGGTGCCACCATGATGTCCTCAGAGGAGTTCTGATTCTTGAAGAATAGGTGAGAGAGCTCAAAGTGTCAAAACTGGCCAAGAAACCGTCGTTGTTCGTCAATTTGGGGTCAACGAAAGTACAATTCCATCAATTCCTAGCTATGAGAAAGTGATTAGAGGTGTGGGAAGTGTGGGAGAGGTGAAAAATATCATTGGCACTCCCCGTTGACCCAAAGGTTCCTGACCCCATGTTAGGGAGGGATTTTAAGGGGGTGGCACTTCCACGTGATTTTTCACATCTGCAGGGGGTTGCGGAACCCTCAAGGATCTGGGGGGTTCCTGTAAATCTAGATGTAGACACCATTATTTGCCAGCCCCATGCAGTACCTCAAGATCCAAACGCTATAGACCTACGCATCAGCTCAATTAACTGTCCTCCACAGGCTTATTTGTTTTGTTTCGATTCCACCTTGACCCCATCCCAGACCTCATCTTCGGTTGTAGCTTTACAGAAGCACCACATACTGTATGTGGTAATCCAGACTTAATCACGTTGTTGCCTTGTCAGCCTATCATATTTCAGATCGATCTACGACGCAACAGCACGTCTCAATCCTAAACCCGCTGCCCTCCCCACTTAGGGGAGAAAGTGCACGACTCTCCACTTCAGACACGAGTCCAGCGAGCAGCCAGCCAACAAGCTGCTACTGCAGTTTTTCATCTGCCCGAGGCTCCTGGAATGCAAAGGGAGCCAAGGAGAGCAACAGCACAGGCATGTGTCCGGGAACAGAGAGCACTCAGTGTGCCAAAGAAACAGCCGAGAGGAGATTTCCATTCGATAGGCCGAGCTGCTGCTGCTGCCGCTACTGCTGCTGCTGTCGTTGGAAGCCGGCTGGGCCTGCCTGCGGACGGAGCCCAGAGACGGGGCTGTGTGCGGCGGCACAGAAAGGGGCCTTTGTTACCCGGTATTATGTAGAGTTCAGCCGGACAGGACCAGACCATCTCTGTATTAGCGCAAGGAGGTGGACCAGCTGAGAGACCGTAAGGCAGCAAAGGGGGAAAAAGTGCAGAAAATACATGGGGTATGGAGGTGAAGGCGGTGGAGGAGTAACCATAGAAACTGGGATGGGATCATATCAACGCACACCAAGGTTGAACTGAATGGAGATGCAGATATGGATGGTAATGTTGACAGTAGCGACAGCAGATGTAAATATGGGACGCCGGCCAAAAACTAGGCTTGTTTTTGTTCACATTCATTCACTAAGATGCTTCCACTGAACTGTGTTGGCAAACAAAAGACTCGAATGCAGCAGGCATGGAGAACACAGCACAATATTTACACAACAACTGGGAGCATTTAAGTATTCCTACAGATAATCTCTCCTGTTGCTCTATTGTATCACACTTGTCATGTACTTATTACTCTTATCTGTTCTTTCTTTACTCTATGATCTTGAAGGGGAGTCACAAATTACACTTTCTCTCCCTAGATCAACAAAATATTTTATATTCCTATTGAGATTGTCACCAGTAAATCACTAGTTACATCTTAACCTAATCATATTTTAAAATGGCCATAAAACTGCTGCAGCACACACAGATGTATGGGTGTGGGTGTGTGTGAATCAAAATAATAGCAAATGACTGACTGTGCCTTTGTTGAGTCACACAGACAGCACAAAGAGTACAAAGTACATACAACATTCAAACAAGTACTGCAACCATACAAATATGTCGGAACAAAATTCACAACATTTATTAATGTTTCCTTTTCGTTTCGCTATAATGTCAATCCCAAAGAGTCAAAAAGCCCCTTTTCTATCTCGCAGCGATACACGATGGAAAGTTTCATGCAAACAAAAGAGAGTGTGTGCAGCTATGGCAATATTTTGTTTATGTCATAACAAAAAGCACAATTGTGTGTGTTTTGATATATGGGGAGCATCTCCTCGGTGGGAGCTCTGAAACACAGTCACACGCTTGGACACGTGCAAGTGTACCGAGCTATTTAAACAAAGACACACACATACACACACACCACACACATACATACACACACCACATCACACACACTTGCCCCCCAGCCTTATTACTCAGGTTTACCAACGTTTTTTGGGCCTTACACGCAAATGATGTGAGTGTCTATTATAATCTGGTGCGTTCCCTCACACACACACACTCGAACACGCACATAGACTCTTAACAATAGCGACAAAAGCTCACGGGCCAATACTGTGTCATTACGGCTGTGTGGCTACGAAAATATACACGTCACCGACGAGAATCGCTCTTAAATGGGTGCTAAATAAATCTCAGTGTCTTTTGGTGGTTGATATTATGAAGACAGCGGTTAAATCGCTCCTGACAAAGGGTTATTGTGGTATTTACCTCCGCCAAGTGCTGACTAATTCGGCACATATCGTTAGTTTGCTAACGTGAAACTAGCTAAAATATCGCCGATTAAGGTATCAAGTTAGCCCGGAGACGTGACGGTTTGAAATAACAGCCGTTATTAGTGTAATAAATCTTGGTTTAGGTCTGCAATGAAAGAGAAAGCAGACGAAGGGGAGAGAGAGGTAGAGAGACATAGAGAAAGAGGGAGGGAGAGGGGGAGAGAGAGAAAGCCCGTGGTGGCCTTTCTGTGCTTAGCTTGCGAAAACACAGGCACACACCGCCACTCACCAGCGTAAAGGTTACCCAGCAGAGAGTCCTCCTCTTCTACGCTTCACATTCGAGGCATGAACCGACGTTTCAACGGCGACACACCAAAGCGGTATGTGTTAAAGTACAAAACAAAAAAACAAAAACAACAAATATTCGTCCGTCACCCGAGCGGCCCCGTTGTTCCCCCCTGTCCTCGGCTCGCCGTTCTTTATTTTAGGTGAGCGGAAATACTCAGTGTGAGAACCCGAGCAGCTGCCTCCCTCTCCGCCCGTCTCTATGGTTACTCCGTAAAGGGGGCGGGGCTTAAACAGCCGAATGGAGCGCAATTTCAGAATAAAAGCACCTTTGGCGTACACACCTTATGAGGAAATATGAGGAAGCGACACGTTCGCAGGTACACCTTGTATCCCGAGTACCAATAAAGATAAGATCAATTTTGCGTGTATTGCATTAGATTTTTCACCCCGCTCGCCTGTGTTATTGTGTTGATAGCAATCAGCGACCGGGACCCCAGGCTGACACCTCGCCTCCACTAGTACATATTGAATTTCAGAATAAAAGCACAGAACGTCAGCTAGGCAAGGATTTCGGTGAGGGGAGATTCGTGCCGGGTGACAATTTAATTCCCTCGACAGCTAGTCTAATATATCAAGCGTGTGTAGCCATTGTTGATGTTGTGTTGGGCGGACAGCTGAAATCAACGGGTAAATCGAAACCTATGGATATTCTGTTATGTTACTATAGCGTCCCTCAGAGGAGAAGCAACGAATAGGTTGTAAATTCTAAAACAGCGTCTCTGCGGCGTCTCTTACCGATGTCAAACAATTTCCATTGCAATTTTCCTTTTTTTATTATCTGGAAATGTATGTGACAGAACACAGTAATCTCGTTTCTCAGAGGAGAAACACCGAATAGGTTGGAAATCATAAAACAGCGTCCTTTGCTAATGTCAATTTCCAACAATTTCCATTGCGATTATCATTATCTTTTTTAATTATCTGGGAAAGTGTGTGACAGAACACAGTTACCCCGATGGCCAACCGTTTACTTATCCTGCCGCTTCTGGTTTCGGCTCAGTAGCTTCCCATACCCCCCTTTGTTTTCCCATCCTGATGATGAAGAATAGACGACTGAGAAGATTCTACCCTCCGCGGAGTTCCCTGTGATCCCCAGGGTTTCTGGAATTGCCTTGCTGGCACATTCCAGTCTCAAAAGCCTCTCTAAAGTCTCCGAGCTGTGGTGAGGTTGCAACCCCACAGTTGACTTCCACTGAATCACTTGAGCAGCCGGGCCTAGGGATTAACTGAATGCCTCATTAACATGAAAATTAAATGCAGAGCAGCGTTCCAGGGGCGGTCGTCAAAGCCACAAAGGGATCCCAACTGTAAACATTTGTTATTCATGTATCGTCTTGAATAAATGGGGGCAGAGCAAGGACATCGCTACATTTATCTTCTGTCGTGGTCGACGCAGGAATAATGTGTGCTTTGTGAGAGGGGTTACTTCAAATGGCATAATAAATACACGACTGTATCAGGAATCAGGAATCTTTTATTGTCCTCACAACAATTGAATTGTGCAATGAAACAAAGGTGCTGAATTCCGGTTAGTATTGGTATCTGATCACTGCATCGGTGTCCTTCACATTTTAATCATTCCATCGTAACCAACTGCAGCCCTCTATCTATCCAACATATTTAAATCCATATCAATTGTTTGTCAACGACGAGAGACAATCCTGCCTTTGGTATTATGTGCTGGAACCTGGTTGTGCATGTTGTTGTACTACCACCTCCACCCGACAAGTGACGCTGCAGATCAGTAAAGCTAATGCATCAGAGAAGAAGACGAAACAGGATCCCGGCTAAACCATTATTACGGTAACTTCAATACATCGAGGAATCGGTAGCGCCACTGTTCAAAAAATTTATTGTTCTTGTGGAACTCAGGTTAAGATCGATAATTTATTCATGAACTAACGGAAGAATTCATAGGTAGCTGAATACAGATTTAATTTAACTTCCCCTTTTGTGCGCAAAGTAGTTGCAACCATGCTCTTAAACCATGGTGCTGCCTTCGGGGTCACGGGGAATTCCTGTTTATCCTCCGGTACTTTTGTGGAACTGTAGTTTCCTTTTCGACAAAGGTAAACTATCCGTTTTGGAAAAGTACATTTTAGCACGCTTTATGATGTTGAGAGATTGATAATGCATAATTTTCCTCTGTGCGATTTGTCTTAAAGTGAGTTTTCGAGGCGAGCTATTATTGGATGATGGCGCCACTAAGAAAAGCGACTTTAATGTATTTTAGCCTCCAACTTTTTATCCTCAGTTGACAACATTCGCGTCAAATACTTAAGTCAGGTTGCATTCGCCTTGCAAATTCGAAGACAGGTCAAATGTGGGGCCGATCAACCTTTCACCCACTTGTCGTGTCCTTAGATGACCCGTCACTGTCAGCGACGTGGACCCATTTAAGTACTTATCGCGTACAGCAGCCACCACCCAACGATATTGGACTTGTGAGCCAAACTTGTATTTCAGGAGTTGATCACACAGTTAGACTCTGTGTACATTGATGGGTTGGGCACGTATGAGACATCGGCGCCTAATTTGACATTGTTTATGGTGCAACAGTGTGCAAATGTGTTACCTACACGAAGCAGTGACAGTGTTTTTTTTTTTTATTCCTTCATTGTAGAGAAATGAGGAGGACATAATCGGGATTTAACAGCAAAGAAGTGCAATGGCATCCTCCCAGATCCGCATGAAAATTCTCCCCAGCTTTCGCTGCCTCTACGACAAAGCAGTCCAAATCACAGTAGAAGGACTTGCCCCGCACAAACCAGTGGAACTGAGGTCCAAAGTCGTTGATGACCGAGGAATCACTTTCAGAGCTTCGGCCCAGTACACAGCCGACCAAAGTGGGCTGGTGGATGTCTGCCATGCAGCCTCTGTGGGTGGGAGCTACACTGGAGTGGAGCCCATGGGTTTGTTTTGGGCCATGGCACCAGAAAGTCCACATAACAAAATGGTGAAGAAGAACGTGCTGAGTCCTCTACAGGTGGAGATAACAGCACTTTGTGGTGAAACAGGTGAAGTCCTGGCCACTGAGACCAACGAGAGAGGATATATGATGGAGGGGATGACAAGAGTGCAAGTGCAAGAGGGAGGACTGAGAGGAGTCCTCTTCATCCCCCCAGGCTAGTTGTGTTTTTTCCCCTTTGTATAATGAATATTCCCAACATTTACGCAGGTTTGTTTCTTAAACATTTTCTTTTTCAATCCAGGAAATGGTCCATTCCCAGGAATTTTGGATATGTATACGTTTGGAGGAGGTCTTTCTGAACCTCGTGCCAGTCTCTTGGCAAATGAAGGGTTTGTCGTCCTGGCACTAGCCTACTACCGCTATGGGGATTTACCAAAAAACCCAAGTAACTTGAATTTGGAGTACTTTGAAGAAGCAGTAAATTTCTTGAGAGGACACCCACAGGTGAGTACAAACATGACCATCACCTCTGAAGCTGATCAGGAATCAGGAGTGTTTTTTATTGTCAGTACAGCAATTTGTATTATGCAATGAAATTAAGGTGCAGAGTCTGGTGCTAAAGGAATAAGAATGAGGGGGCAAAAAAGAGAGGAAAAAATTGAGATATTACATTGGTAATATCGGCCCACCGATATTATCGGCCCGATGTTAGCATAAAAATGTAATATCGGTATCGGATTTTTTTGCTTTAAAACCGATAAAATAAAAACCGATAGAAATACAATAATGCTTGCGTTACACTGAAATAGTGCCTATGCGCTCCTGAAGCGCTTGCCGACGCACATATCGGTGTCGGCTGTTATCGGTATCGGTAATTTGAGAGTTGGACAATATCGGCATATCGGATATCGGCAAAAAAGCCAATATCGGACATCCCTAAAAAAATATATATATTTTAAAGAAGGTATACTGTATATACAAACAATATACACAATACAGTATGAATAGACGGTATAGATAGTGGCAGCAATGATGTTGAGGAGCTCTACCTACTCCATCTTGGAAAGGTCACCTGAGATAACTGTTGTTTTAATTCAGTGCTACACTAATGAAATTGAATTAACTTGAGTTGGCTTGGTTGAAAGGCAGAGAGAATCACACATCACTGGACTACATTTATAAAGACAATATCGCCATCTACTGGCTGTGTTGTGAAGTTATCCACTGCAGACTTGTGCTGGGTTCCAGTACTCTGTCATACCAATAAACCAATTTGCTAATCAGATTGTCCCCGTGCAGGTCTGTGGCCCTGGCATCGGCATCATCTCCATCTCTCACAGTGGGGCGCTGGCCTTATCGATGGCGTCCTTTCTGTCAGGGATCTCTGCCACCGTCTGTATTAACGCCTGCAACGGAAACACGGTGATTCCACTACACTACAAAGACACTGTCATACCCGCCCTCACCCCTGTCATAGAAAAGGTTAAATTCACAGACTCCGGCATCCTCGATGTACGCCACGCCACGCCAGATACCAGCTTGGAAGAGAACCGGGCGTCTCTGATCCCGATTCAACACGCCAGCTGTCAGTTTCTCTTTGCCGCCTCTGAGGACGACCACAACTGGAACAGCAGCTTTTACGCCTCGCATGCGACCGACATCCTCAAAAAACAAGGTAAAGGATCTTTTCAGCTCATCAAATACCCTAAAGCCGGACACTTTTTAGAGATTCCCCACTTGCCGTTCTGCCCATCTGCGTTTCACGCCGCCGTGGGACACGCGGTGGCGTTTGGCGGCGAGCCGAAGGCTCACGCCGATGCTCAGCTGGACCTGTGGGAGCGAGTGAAGGAGTTTTTCAAGTTGCACTTGTAGTAGAAGTATTTCCAGATATCTGATGAGTCATGGAGCAGGTGGAAGCACTCAGAAAAAAAGGAGCTCAGCTTGTTTGTTGACATACAATTTTCACATCTCACAGGTGAAATTTATTCCTCATTATTAACTATCTGCTGTGCCAACACTTATCGGTTAAACTCTCACTTATGTGCACGCCGGCAAAGGCTTTTTGTCATTTTAAATAGGGTAACATGGTTTCTCTAACAGTGTTGATCAGAGAAAATGACACACTCGGGAATTGTAAGGAGCATTTTACCATTTTCGGGACATTTTCTACGCTAGTGCCTGAAACAATTACCAATTTATGTGTACCCACACGTATTCGTGCCACCATCCAGACGTGTAATGACACATTAACAAGGTTGTCAAATGGGTTGGCACGTGTTATTGTAGTACCAGCTTTGGCCTGTGGTGTCGCTGTTGTTCATGAGGCTCTACGACCTGCAATGTGCCTTTACACGGTCGTGAGCGACACTTTGTGTGTGAAACACACCGTGAAATGGCATTTTTGGTTTACCAGTATGTTTTTTAGTGGCTAAACACCCAAAAATGTACTCTTATGCACTCATGGATATGTGGGAAATAGTCCCGAAATTCTTTAAAATGCACTCGAACAATGTCACAGAGTGAATAGTCGGGAAACTGTCATGCTCATTAATGCACAGTCTCAACACACGGATCAGTGTGTTCAGATTGCATTGTGTGTCACTGCCTTTGATATGAAACGGAGCCGGCTACAACCAGGTATTTTTTTCTCGTCGCCTCGACGACACTTGCCTCACTCAGCCGAGGCCTGTGGCTTTGTGAGGCAATCGACCTCGTCTCATGACATCACGCAGCACGAGACGATCGCCTAGTATTCATCGCATCACTCCTTACTATATTTATATGAAGGTGCTAACCTCTCTGCAGACATCAAGCGGGATGCCGTCCTCCATTGTGGACTTGCCAGACACAAAATGCCTGTGTTATTGTCTCAGCTGTTTACTTTTCGTTTTCTTCTCAGTGTTATTGCCCCCAATCGCTGATGGTATTGATTTTTTCCTGGTGGCTGGAAACACACCCGCCGAAAAATGACCTAGCTTAGCTGGTGATCTGCTAATAATGACAAAACACATTGTGATGATAATAAATCGGGCCGTGGTGACATTTGTGAGTGCGCAGTTATGATTTCACTTAATGAGATATCCATTCCAGCACTATTATTACGGAGAACAAGTTGCACGCTGCAGAATTGGCTTTGCTATTAGAATGGGCTGCCCTATATTTGGTATTTTTTGGCTTACCCAAGAGGAATGTTACAGGTTGCTGTGATAGTACACACTGGACAAGGCGGCATTAGCAGCGGCAGCGTTGTGGAAAGTAAACAACACGAGGAGCCTGGTTCCCATCTATACCGCAAGGCCTTTATTAGCAATACTGATCCTGCCATATTGTTTTTATGGATGTTTTGAGGTCTAGAAAAGGTTACCCTGATGTTGGGAGTGTTCTCATTCTTATTGGCATTGGCCCTTACCCTTACCCTTACCCTAACCTTGACCTCAGTTCATACAAGGGATCAAAATACAATACAATACAATACAATTTAATTTGTATAGCGCCAAATCATAACAGGAGTTATCTCAAGGCGCTTTACAGGATGGAGCAGGTAGTGCTCCTCAGGCTACAGGTGGGCGGTCAACTGCCCTGACCGCTCGGGTTGGGAGAGAGAGGGAAGGAGAGAGAGGTAGAGAGGCAGAGAGAGACAGACACAGGTGTAGGGATGCACAGCAGTAGTAGGAGCAGGACCCAGATGTTCGCAGGTCCATCATCACTGGTGGTGTTCTACTTGCCAGCTACGGGATAATAGAGCATAAGACAACACTTTGTCTTTGCTTTTCATAACAGATTCAATTGTCGATAAAACGATTAGATAAAACTAATTTCATCACCCAAGGATCCAAAAATGGCACCAGAAATCATTATGGGGCATCAATTGTCAAAAAGATTAATCAGAATTTAAGAGTGAGAATTTTTCCACCTTTTTTTTAATCCTAAAAATGTGTCTTTCTGATGGTCGTGTAAGTCCAAATTCACCACTGTCCCCTCGGTCACTTGTCATTCATAAGCCTGAGAGGTGTTTGTTTGCTCTTGAGAAGGAGGAGGAGGGTGATGAAGAGGAGGAGGAGGTGGTGGGTGAAGAGGAGGGGGCTCCCCTCTCCAGTCTCCAACCTCACATTGTGAAATATTAATTTTCTGGCGCGCAGCGGTCCGTTTGCCAATAAACAGCCACTGACTGCGCAGACTGGCAGCGGCAGCAATAAGAGCCTGTCACACACACACACACACACACACACACACACAAACGCGCGCACACACACTCACACACGTTCAGTGGACAGCGAGAGGAGGTGATGATAATGTAATCTCGGCACTGCAAGTTTCACTCCCTGGAAAGGAGACACACGGACGTGCGTGTGTGTGTGAGCGTGTGAGTGTGTGTTCATGTGCGCGCCTCTGTGTGTTTTAGGGTCGACCGTGTGTGGCTGTGTGTGTAGAATGGCTGTGACTGATTCCTGCCATGCACAGAGCGGAGCCTCGGCGGCTCCACGGCCGATCGCGCCATGCTGAGCGCAAGTTGCGCGGTCGTCGCGGAGGAAAATCATCCTCACCGGCTC
>OMPJ01013930.1:2572-15106 GCA_900312935.1 Carapus acus | reverse complement strand
CGGCGCCTGTAACCAGGTCTGTGGTTTCTGGACAGAAAACACGGTGCACCTGCGAGTCACATCAGACCGAGACAGTAGATACGTGACGTGGCGATGCAGGGGGAGGAGGAGGAGGAGGAGGCGTCTGGATGCCTACGACCACCTGTGTTTTGTCCCTCGCTCGCGCAGGCATCGGCTATTCCGTGTTCTCCCACGGCAACCTGAATCGGGCCCTGGAGGTGAAGAGCCCGCCTCCTCCCCACAGCAACGAGAACCTGCAAAGGGAAGCAGCCAGCCAGGCCATGGCGGCCGCGAGGGCCAACCACAACCCTGCTGTGAGTGACGGCTCGTGCCCGCCTCTAAGAGGTCACGGGTAGTCTGTGAATGTGTGTGTGTGTGTGTGTATGTGTCTGACTGCTTCCTGTTTCCTCCATGGTCAGAGAGGCCTGCTGTATCAGGGCCTCCACTCCGGCGGCTCCATGGTGGCCATGGGCAAAGCCGGGCTGCTGGGACACAGCCTGGGAGGATACGGCCTGCCAGCCCCCACAGCCTCTGGTGGGTTAGCATGTTTACTACATAACAAATATCAACAATCACAACCTACTCCAACACAACACGCACTGAGCTAGGATAACAAGTGTGTGACGGTGATATTTCACTGCAATATTGTCTGATGTATGTATGTATGTATGTATGTATGTATGTATGTATGTATGTATGTATGTATGTATGTATGTATGTATATTGTCTGATGTGGCCAAATGTGGCCCCCTGCGTCATTGTATGTGGCCTACAAGTGGTTCAATGACTCTTTTAATGTAAGTCTCCATCATTTAAATATGCATTGACTTACAAACTTCATCTCCCAAAATGCACGTGGATCACATTACTGGTAAAGTGACGGCAGCTGCGCCCCAACCAGATACACACTTTATAAAATGTTAGTTTGTCAAGAAGCGCCAACACGGATGAAGTGAGGGAACCAGGTTGTTTACTTGTTGATGGATTGTTAAGTGATGATTTTTGATCAATTAATGTTTCTTTTCCTGATAAAACATGAGGATCTGTGATATAATAATAGCAAAGACCTGACATATTTTTATATCCACGCAAATGGTATACATGTGAGTTGAATAAGTAAAAAATTATAATAATAACCAATTACATTAAATTACATTTATGCTTTCTTAATGATTACCGTGGTCCTCGGTGAAAATAAGTTTGACACCCCTGTTTTTTTCAACAAGATGGTTGCTGAGAGAATTCTCAGACCAACTTTAAAAAAGGCCAAAGTGACTTTGAGCAAGGCACTCTTCCTCAAATTACCGCCGCAAATCAAAATCTAAATAAAAACATGTAGCGCATGAAGCATGGACGAGCATGATGTAACCTTGTGTGGCGATCTTAGCCTCCCTCCATCTCCTCAGTTTTCTGCTTTTTCTCACCAGACTACAACCAGCCGGGCTTCTATCACTCCGTCACTCTTCAGCGAGGAGCCGTCAACCCCTGGCCGCCAACAGCGCCCCCTCAGGAAACCCAAGGGCACCACATGAGTCCAGTGTAAGGCTTCTTTTTCTCATCACCTGCCCCATGTTGAGGCGTAGCCCTGACTAAGCCTGCTGCCCCGCTGCTGTTATCCCCAGCATGTGCAGCGGGGGGTGCTGTTTCCCCTCGCAGCCCTGCTCCTCGTCCTCGCCGCAGCCTCCGCCCTCCCTCAACGTCAGCATCAAATCGGAGCGCAGCTCCCCCGAGCACATGGCCTCGCCCACCTCGCCGCCGCTGCACCACCTTCGCCAGCGCTCGCCAATGGGAAGCCAGGAGCCGGCTCGCCACACCCCGTCGGAAGCCTGTCCGACCAATGAGGGCAAAGAGTTCCCCAAAGGCGGCTACCCGCAGGAGCAGGGGAAGGAGGGGCAGCCTCTCAGGCCGCTGGAGATAAGCGATGGCTGGCCCAGATAGCCGCCACCTCCTCGACCGCCCAATTCAGCGGCTCTCCTCCATCAAAACCACACACACACACGCACACACACACACACACTCTTTGGCATCTGGCCTAGCAGCAGGAGATAGTGGAACGGGCCGGATTGGAGGGGGAAAGCCTCTCTTTGTCTCCTCGCACAGAGCTGGTCTCTCCGCCTGCGGTTTACGTCCTTGGTTTGGTTTGGCTTTTAGTTTTCGGCGTTAGAGCGAATGTGAATGGCGACGCTTTCTGAAACGTGTTTGATGTTGTTCTGTGACCGCTCGATGTTTAGTTTACAGCAGCAGCACAGTGGGACCAAAAAAATAATGATGACCCCCCCCAGAATGCTCCCCAGGCCCAACCAACTAGAGGCGTTAAGGTCAAAAGCCTCTTGGCGAAATAAATCGTACCTAACCGCCGCTTCTTTGATACTTTAAAGCGTTACCGTGGTTACCACACATCTGCTTTCTGGCTTTTGCCCGTAGCTCCAAATTTCTCGCTCCACATGAGGTCAGCGAGCAAACAGATTTTACAGAGGCCTTGGTTTCTCTCTTATCTTCCCCTTTTTCCTCTTCTTCTTCTTCTTCGTCCTCTCCTCCTCCTCCTCCTTCGCCCTCCTTAGATCTCAAACGTGCCTCAAACCGTCCTACGCCTGCACACATTCAAGAGATTTCCGAGCATCGACGTGTCTCTCAGGGATTGTCTTGATCAAAAAGGGTTTTTCCTCTATTTCTGTCAGTTATAGAAATAATAATATAATGATAATCTTATCTTCAGCCATGCCAGGCCTCCAAATAATGTCTCAGTCTCACCTGAAATTTACCAAAGACCAAAGTATTTCTTCTTTAGTGCTATGCAATCAAATACATAATCATCCTTTTTGTACATTTTCTGCACAGATGAATATAATCAGTCTGGCTATGAAAAGGTTTGAGAGAATATTTGGCCTTTGATAAAGTATCAGTACTGGTGACTTGCTGATAACGATGATGCAAATATACCCACAGATATACAAATACTCAACTGTAACTTTTAACTTAATTCACGTGGTGTTTGTCTATACCCGACATGTGTGTTTTCACTCTCACATTTATGTGTTTTCCACTCTCAAGCTGGCTTAACACAATCAGATGAGCGACCGCAGGCCCGCTCATTCAGGGTGCACCTCCGCCGTTTGTCCACTAGATGTCATCATACTTATTTGTCGACGTTGTGGCTGGACAAGACACAAATGCAAAGACCATCCTCTATAATTATCGATTGGAATGATTGACCTTATTACTGAGCATTTCCACTCCCCGACGTGTACATATGTTGATTCCAGGCCGCACTGAGCTAACGGAGGCCTGTGAGCGCTGCTGTGGAAAAATTAGCTTTGCACTCTCGCCATATAAATGTCAGCAGGAAAACAAAGACGACAACAGTATTTCTGATGTTTTGGATTGACTTTTGTATATGTTGGCTGAATGCTTCACTAACAGAAGAGGCAAGGTTTTTATTTGGGAGTGCGGGGGGGAGAAGTGGACATAATGTCAGGGTATAACAGAAAAAAAACAATTTTTGTGTAACCTAATTAATGTTGTGACTCATTTTAAATAAAAAGAAAAATCTGGTTTGTACACTGGTGGCTCCACCTACTGATTCACTGAAAATTGGATAGGGGAAAAATCTGTCACAGCTTTTTTTTTCTATTTGTATGTTTTTTATTTCTTGTTTTTGCCAGATATTCAATTCGTAGACAGCTAAAACGTTGTCTGCTGTGTAGCCATCAAGCTGTCATTTGCCCATTTGAAAAAAAAAAAGAGTCATTCATTTTCATTCCATCTTTTGGACTCACATATACACATACACGCACACACACACACACACCCTCATTATCATGTCTGGGCCTTGTCAGCCAACTCGCCACACATTCACCAAACAGAGGAAACAAGAATGGGCCACTTAAAAGCCTAAGGGGGGACGTGGGGGCTCATTTCCACAGCTGGGTGTCCCACAATGACCATGGCGGGACATTTTCTGCCACCACCCCCCCCACAGAGCTACTGCCCGCTCCCTACATTTCAACTAAACACCTAAAGGGGGCCTTGCCCGCTCCAGTCTCTCTCTCTCTGTCGTCTCCTCGGCCCTAAATGAAAAGAGACTCTGACCGGGGTCACGTCTGGTCCGCTCCCTCGAGACGGAGGCCGGGCTCTGGGATATGTCTGGCTCCCACTCACACACACACATGGGTGCACGCAGGAGTTTCTATAGCAACCCCGTCCCGCCACAAGCATCCCCCGGCCTGGCCCGCTGCAGTGCGGGGAGCAGACTGAAGGGGCCCGCAGGCCGGCCCGCACATAATTCATGTGATTATATGGATGCGTCAACCCCGCCACCTTCTCGGTTCATCTGGACTGTGGCCCTCACCGGCGCGGTCAATGGGTTCAGGACGAGGGAGACGTTCAGCTGGCCTGTGTTTGACGCCCCAAAAATCTGATTTGTATACACTGAGTCAATCTGAGCCCTCAAAAGTGGAGTGACTTCAAACATTAAATTCAAAACAAACTCTAGAAAGTTTCCAACACGATTTTGTTGCCCATGGAATCATTATCAAATCTTTTTCCATGTCTTATCAGTGTCAAATAGCACCTCTGACCAGTAAAAAAGAAAAAGTAAATGCAGAAACGAGACAGATGGAAGCCCTGCTAGCTGTAAACAACATCTGGTTCCACCCAGCTATAATGTTTAAATTCAGAATAACACCATTCGCTGTATGTTCAAATGACGCCTGTCCCCAAAAAAACTCAGACGGCCATTATATCCATCTGTCTGGTTTTTATGTGCCTTGTTAAGCGAGGCCCCTTCAAATATCTTGACGTCGTCGCACCGACATCCCGCCGTGAGGCACGTCTCTGTCACGGCCCTCCCGAAAGTGGACAACCTTTGTGCGCTTTGACTGAGGGTGGAAGTCAAATGATATCTGCAATCAATCATGTCAGCAAGCAGACAGAGAGCCTCTGCGGACGGATGACATCATTGCAGATGTTGTTCCCCGTCTCTCCTTGTGAAAGCTGAAAGTTTTGAGGTTCGATCGGTTTATCTGCGCTAAAATTAACACCAAACACTCGAGTTTATCCACCATTTGATCGTGCGCGCCTTTCTCTCAAGTTCAATATCATCATCAGCGATTAAAGAATGATCTTTCTCAGGAGGTTGGGGTCAAAGGTCAGGCCCCGGCACAGCGGCGAGACACCATTGTCATGCATCACCCCTTTTGTTGTACAAGCCGACGTGAGGGAATGATTTTGAAAGGGGGGGAGGAAAAAAAAAAAAAAATGAAGCATCTCCCACGGTCCTCGAGTCCAAGTCAGACATGAGAAAACAAAAGCAGACGTTACAATGTTCGCTTCACGCAAATGTCAGAATCGGCAGACAGACTGAGAAAGACTTTTTTATTAAGCCACACAAAATGTTCAGTTACAGCCAGCGGGCTTTCACACACCATGCATCCACATCAACTACCCCATTTATATAAAATGCTTCTCAAACATTTCCACTTCAACTTCACAGCATGATTTCAGTGCATTCAAATGTCCAAACCTGGAAAAAAAACACACAAGTCGCTCAAATGTGCGACTCAAAGCACGTGTATCATTTGTAAATAACGTCAAAGGTTATTGCAGGCAATCTTGTCAATAAATAAAATCAGCCGACGGCAAATTGATACGAAGCAGAACATGATTTCTCCTTGAAATTTAGTACTACAACACAAACTGTACCTAAAGAAATAGTTAAGACATTTCTGTTAGATGTGTCGGCACAAAATAATGGCTACAAATGGAAAAAAAAACATACAAACAAGAGGGAAAGGAAGCAAAAGAAAGGTGTCGGGAGTGTGAACTTCAGCATGTGGCCTTGGCTCTACATCTGAGTGTAGTGAGGACAGGAGGGAGACGCACCATCCCAGAGTTCCCAGGCACTTTGGAATTTTGGCGGAAACTCTGCCGATGGATGGATTGTCTGGACTTCGCTTGCAGAATTACAGCAACTAGCATAACATAAATGACAGCTACAGTTTTGGCTCATCTGTGGCCTGACTCTACGAAAGAGTCAGAGGCTGGATCAGAGCTTAACAACACAGCAGACAAAAAAAAAAAAAAAAAAATCACACGCATTCATTTTAGCACTCTTGAATCGGTTATTAGCGGGAGCGCAGAGCTCCTCGCTACAAAATAAAATTAAAAAAAACATTTTATCCACACTGGGATAAAAGCAGATATACTCACTCCTCCACCAGTGTCAAGTCTCACTCATCAATGTTCCCTTAGGAACTAACACTGGCACAGGTTTATGAAACAGCAGAAACATTCTCTGCATTAGTGGTTAATCTCGACTAACAGTTAAAAACCTCAGTCCCATCAAGGTCCATGAAGTCAGTAGTTGTGTCTCTTTGAATATTCCCTTTCCTGCCTGTAGGTGGGGCTGCAGGCAGGGTAGTGTTGCATTGGTGCGGCTCAGTTCTGCATCAGGTACTGGTGGAAGTAGACGCCGAACAGCGAGCTGATAACCTGGCAGGCGGCCACCCACCAAGTGAGGAAGGAGAAGAAGCCTCGGTAGAAGAGGGGCGTGAGGATGGAGCGCAGCGCCACGAAGGTCTCGGAGAGGCGCGCCACCGTGGCCTGGATGTCCTCCTCCATGTCCTCGACCCCCTCCTCGTCTTCGTCCAGGGTGCTGGACAGCACGGGTGCGGCCGTGGGCATCAGAGGTGCTGGCGTGACCCCGGGACTCTGCTCCGTCCCCACGGTCCACGTGCAATCCCCTGTACGACCAGCAGGGGGAGAATCGATAGAAAGTTGTAGTCAATTAACCTCAGTGTGACTCAGTTCACCTTGAATTAGAAATCTTGTTCCAGCTGTTTTATCTTCAGACTGAGAGTGTGAGCGTGTGTGTGCGTGTGTGTTACCTAGAGCCTTAAGAGAGAGTGTGGAGAAGAGGATGAGCAATACGGGGACCAGGTACTGCAGAGTGACCACCGTCAGGTAGCAGAACACACGAGTGACCTGAGAATGGACACGTCAATTTTAGAGTCTATTTCTGCAAAAACACAAAAGACTAGAGTTGCGGTAATGGTGTGGACACCTCCGACCTCTCACCTTCCTCTGAATGTCCAGAGCAGCGATGCGTCCCGCCTCTTTCTTCATCTGCTCCACCCACTTGGGGGCCAGGTTGAGGTAAGCCTGCATGTGGTAGCGGGTCAGGGCCAGACGCAGGGCGCAGAGCGCCACGATGATCCACAGACGCATGCTGTCAAACGCCTCGCTCGGCACACTGAGAAGGCAAAACGAGACAAAAATAAATAAAATTAACATCTCACCCACATGAGAAAGTGACCACGTAAGCATACTTCAACCCTATAAAGTCAAATGATAATCCAAGCCTTGGTCCAGATGAGCATTTAGCTCCTCCACACATGCCACCCTCACACTCACATTGTGACGGACGTCTTTCCCATGGGTGCGCTGGCCAGGAAGTCTCTTGCGATGGGTTTGACCCAAAGGATCAACACGATGACGGGAGACAGGAAGCTCATGTGCAGCAGGATCCTGCAGGCCACATTAGGAGGGAACATTTGAGAAGGAACCAGCTAAACCTGTAACGTTTAGGAGGATGCAAACGTGTTTTCTCACTGGATGAGTGGCCGCTCTGAGTTCATCTGCACGGCATCTAGATGCGTCTGGGCCAGTCGCAGGCCGGGGAAAGCTAGGAGAGCGCCCACGTAGGCGCAGACGGCCGCCAGACACAGCTTTATGCTCAGCTTGGTCACAGGGATTCTGGTCAAAACAGGTCGTAAAATAGTAAATGAACAAGATCTTGTCTACATCAAGTCTGGGAGCGAGGACGCTGGTATGCTTGATCCAGTGAGGAAACAGGAGTCGATACTTACGACCAGTCGGCGTAGCCCTGCTGTTTGGCGAAGACCTCTAGGTTGTCGAAGAGGCTGACGAAGCCAGACTCCAGCCCGAATTCCAGGTAGTCCTCCCTGACCACCAGCACCAGCATGGCCACCAGGAGGGACAGGAAGCCGAAGGCCAGGCACACCGAGCGCTCGCCGCCCTCTTCAGAGCGGAAGTAGTGGCTCATCAGGGTGTGGAGGGTCTTTCTGAGGACGGCGGGTCAAGTGACACAACTTCTAAAATGGAGCTTTCTGTGAGGATTAAGCTGAACTCCTGAAGTTCCACTGTTGGCCACCAGGGGAATGTGAGGCGATGCTGGGTGCACAGATGTTACAGTCTTACATGCTCCATATTTGCTAAATGTGACACATTTCTTTTGAATCAAAGTCGACTGTGCAGGATACATGGCGAAGAACACAGTCAGGACACACCAGATGGCGCCGATGTTGACGTCTTTGCTGGCGTCCACCACGCTGTAGTAACACTCGGTGAAGAGGAAAATGCCTGTGGCGTAGACCGCGAAGTCTATCAGCCACTGGTACTCGAGGAAGAAACGCAACACTGAGAGCAGAAACAGAGGCAGGGTAAGGTTTAGAGGAGAGAGGCTTGGCAGGGGAAGTTGTTGAACTAGTGTGTGTGTTTGCATAATGTCACTGAGGCACATGGTGGAGCTGTTAATCTTACCGAGGGCGTCGATGACATTGATGGGAGCTTTCTCCAGGTGAAGGTCGATGTCCTTGGGCACAGTGAGAGGCTTGTTCTCCCCATTCTGTCTCCTACAAAATAAGAGCACGGGTACATACTGTATAGGTGGACAAAAATAATTCACTCAAAGCAGCACTGTCACCAAAGTAAAGCATATGAAACTACAGTATCATATCATCAAAAGGATAAAACTAGATCCAATTGAAGTGCCATTATAACATGGGGAATATCTTCAAACAAATGCACCATACAATATCAATGTTTCTACATATAACAATAGTAATATTTGTATAAATGTCTCTGGTCAGGCCTGGATGTGACCCCTGTGTCGGAGTGCCTGAACCCTCTCCCTCACCCCCAGCTCCCACCTGTCTCTCCTGCTCTGTTTGGGCATCTGTTTGCCTGCCAGTGCACACAGCTCACCCTCCGATGGGTGTTTGAACCGGTATAAACTGGAACAGGGAGAGAGGAAACCAGTGTGAGCGTCTCTTCACTCTGTACAGTGAGGGCTTTGATATCAAGAATTGAGAGGACAGTGGTGTACCTGCCATTACACAGCAGCCAGCGAGCAAAGGAGCAGTGAGGAGCCATCCTCTGCATGATACTGGCAGCCAGTAAGCTCACCACCAGCTGAATCCCCATTAGGGCCTGCAAAACAACATAGAGTGAGAGAGGGGTGAAGGGAATGGGAATAGGGGGAATGAAATCCAACAATTAAGCAGCCTGAGGGTCTGTCTGCCCTCTGCAAAAAGAACCTCCGTAGTTGTGTGGTGCAGCATTCCAAAACTTTTTTTTCTCTCTTTTTGTTTCTTTTGCTGCATGACAGTTACGTGTGTTCAGATGGCACCGATAGAGTGTTGACGATGATGTTTAATTATACAGGTAATGTGGCCTAATAGTTCAACAGATCATGTGTAATTAAGTTTCCTTTGCGCCGAAAATGAATGAAAGTTAGCATGTGGCTGCAGTGCTATATATAGCCAAACTTCGCCAGATGGTCGAGGAGCTAGCATTAGCGAAGCAGCTACACAGCGGCGCCGACACGACAAGTCATCCACGAAGAAGACATTTGCCCGGTGGGTGCATGCTCGGGCTCTATGACATAAATTACCATGTCGGCGGCGAGCTGTGTTCGATTGAGTGTAGCTTTCTTGCTGTCGCTTCTTCTCAAGCTACAAAGTGCAGGCAGCTGGGCGGACACGTGAAGCAGCTGCGATGCCCGGATGTAGCGAGGGCAATTTTTTCCCCCAATGCGGCATTCAGGTGCCCCCCGGAAGTCATGTAAATCCGGGAGTTCAAATAGATTTCTAGTAAGGCTGAAACCGCGGTGCTGCTTTGTTGAATTCTCCACTGTACACTCTGTGCTTATCAAACATCGACACATTGCGAAGTAGTTACTCACAAACGCCTTACATGAAACCGCCACTGTGTACTTGTGCTTCACTGCTTAGGTAAACACATTGTGTTTCATCTCCATCCCTGCAAATTGATGACCTGGCCTCTTTCCTTAATGTATTGTTTACACGTTTTCAGATATATTCCTTTGTTATGTACACCATCATTTAATCACTGGCTGTATTATAGATGGTAATTGTTCATATAAGCACACGTAATTTTTCTCCTTTGTGACCTGGTGTTATCTGGTATTCATCAACACTAACAAAGACGATGTTGAGAATTCATGCATTTTAAGTTTAGATGGAAAACGTGCTGAGAGATGAACAAACTTTATAATTATTGTGTAAAACCCATCAATTGTTTTCGTCCTCTTCTTCTTTTTTAACCCAACGGCCTCCGTTCTGCCATTATCTCTAATTATAATGTAGGATTCACGCATCTTAGTTCCTTGTGCTTCATCTGTACCCCCGACCGCCACTGTAAGATCTAGCTAATGATAATCCTCGCGTCTCATGCTAACGCCATCATGTATTTTAACATTTCATTGGGTGGAAACAAACACTATGCAAATCACAGAGCTTAAAGTCTCAGATATGCTCCTCTCACTCTATACTCGGGCATTAGCGCGCAGACGCTGAGGCGGAGAGAGCGGCGTGCGGTGGGCGGGAAGACGCTAATTTTGCAATGATGCACAAAAGCGCTTTTCCATTTAAATGGATTAAAGATTGACATGCTTTATAATATTAGCGAGCTTATCCTCCGACCATCTCCCAAACTTTATATCGTTGTAGATTGTAGGCGCACTATCATGTGCTGTGATCACAGGCACTCAGATTTGTGTAAGCCGTGAGGTGCGAGGGGAATACTGGGGATGATGGCTCCTCATGTGTGGTATGCTTTGTGAGTCGAGATGAGCGCGGTGGTGGCACACACGGGCTCACACGCACACAATCGCACAGTTGGCCTGGACATGCATCATAATGTCAGATCATGTAAAGCGGAGGCCTCAGACACTGTTCCTAACTCCAGGCCCTCTGAGGATCTCTTCTCCCCCACACAAAAAAACATTCACAACTATCCAATCTGGCTTTAGTATGTTTGTGTATTTGGGTGGTCTGCAAAGTTGATTGAATTCCCGCTTTTCTAGCCAATTAGTGCCACACACACACACGCTCACACACACACCACGCTTGTGCCAGAGACGTGTCTGATCCTTTGCCACGCGAATCTGACCACGGGAGCGTGACATATTTAGCTTTTGGAAGTGATAAAAACACTTTTCTTCTGAGGACATCTGCACACATTAGGGGCACAGTGTGAATATGTGAGCTTCAGTTTAAAGAGACAAGATAAGATAAAACTTCATTAATCCCACACAGGAAATTTTGTGATTGTAGCAATACAGGTCAAGAAACAGGGAACAAAGTAACGGAGCATATAATTTACCTCCTACCTACCGTGACACATATGCGCTCGAATGCACATTTTCTGTACACAGCAGTACAAAAGACAAATAAATAATAGATGTAATCTACTATTTAACATCTTAAATGCTGAAAAAGACTACAGGGTGATGTCACACTGGCCCAGTTTGTGGTCACTTGATTCGTGTGGTTATATGATCCAACTGAACATTACTCATAGTCATGAAGGCACTGTAGATGTTACTTTTTGTTATTTGCACTGCTAGAATTAAATTTGCGCATATCTGCTAGCATTGCCACTTTTATCCCACCGCACATCCAGTGAGCATGTGGCCAATAAAACTCTTGAATATTAAATCTAGGCCCAGTTTGTAGTCGCTGTTTCTATTTGGCGAGGCACATCAGTAACTCTCACCCTTGCTGAGAGTTGATGAATGAATGTAAACATTTATAATGTTGGGCTTGAACAGTGCAGAATTGTGATGCAAACCTGTCTTAGCAAACAGTAATACGCACTATGATAATTGTAATAATAACAGTAATATGTTATATGAGGGTACCAGAAAGGTTTTTTTTTTTTTTTCAAGTTCTTTTGCCCCAGATAATCACAGATCCTCTGTGTCCTCAGTGAGAATCGTTTAAAGTAATCCCGAGCCCCCGGCCTGTCTAGATGGCATTATAGCGCTATCTTTGCTATATCTCCCAAGTGACAAGGAGAATAAAACAATGGCGGTGAGACTGTGAGAAGAAACGTCCGCGCGTCTGCTCCATCTTTCTCGTCTTTGACACCAATGGTAATCCCTCCGCCATGTCGGCCATCTGTGGCTGAAGTGGCGTGGCAGAATTTACTGGGGAAAAAATGGACACAAATAAAATGCTAATTCACCGTGGGCTACAAGTGGCTCCCCTCCTCCTGCCCAGTTTGGGGGGCCTCTCCGTTCCCACACCACTTCCTTGTGTCTCCCCCAGGGTGCTGCTGGGATACCGTCGGCTGCTCCCGAGCCCGCAGCAGGGACGCCGCCGTCCCATTGGCCCGCCTTTGTTTGCAGCGTGCGTGTTATTCATTATCCCATTTGAATATATGCAAATGTTGCAATGGCCGCCCCCCTCTGCCCCCCCCACCCCCCCCTCC
>OMPJ01013903.1:2354-37307 GCA_900312935.1 Carapus acus | reverse complement strand
GCGCGCGTCCAGGATGTTTGTTGTGCAGCAGATCCCTGACAGCAACCTGTTGTTGCTGACGGTGCAGGCCGACTGTGACTGCTCCAGGCAGTACCCGCCAATCACCATGGAGCCCAAGGAGGTCAAATATATCCTTTTCGTGTGTGTGTGAGTGTGTGTGTGTGTGTCATTGATGCCAACCTCTGATGCTGAATGATAAACTTCTCCTTAACTCGGCCGCACATAACGCCTCGGTGAAGTGCGACCGCATGAGGTCACAGAAGATTCGCCGGCGCCCTGAGTCCTGCCACGCCTACCACCCTCAGGTCAGCATCCTATTGGTCCACACCCGGACACACACACTCTCTGGAAGTTTCTCCAGCTAACACGCAGCCTCGACTTGCCCCCCCTCGCTCCAGGAGAACGCCGACGACTGCGGGGGATCTTCCGTGGCGTCGCTTTCGGCCTCCCTCTTCCTGCTTTGCCTCGCCTTCTCTGCACTCGTCTCTCGATGACACAGACTTTGCTGGTGGAGGACAGCAGGGGCCGATATTATCCAGATATTTGTCCAGACTTTGGACTCCAGGACTGGATTCATCAAATGCCAAATGTGAAATCGGAGAATGTTTAATCCTGCTCGACAGCCAGAAAATGGACACCTTTCACTTGCAGCAAGATCCTGGTCTGCGTTTGACCCTGCGGTGCTTTTATTTTGAAGCAACTGAAGTCACCAGGAGGAGTGAAGCCAGGAAGAGACAGCTCAGTCCTGTTGGACGCCAGCAAGCCAAATGCTAAAATAAACATACAATACCTGCATTCTGCTGGAAAATAAAATGCAAATAGGCTTTGCAGGTTAAACACAAATTGCACCAGATATGTTGTGTATGTCATCGTCATTCATGTTTGTGTTCATCAATTTGTCTCTTTCGAGTGGTGAGTGTCCCCCTTTTCTGTAGATTTGGAATCGTTTTAATAAAGCACGTATTGAGGTTGAAGTCATTCCGATCAAGAAACGCACATTGTATGATCAGATTTTGTATTTCTATGTGATGAACTCGGGACATTTTTTCTATCGGCAAAACTATTCTTTGCATTTTAATTTGGCACATTGACTTTGTCTCCACTTTTTTGTTTGTTTTTTGATGAAGCAATCACTTGTCCGCACATTAAATTATCTCCACATTTTTTCAGTTTGTTTGATTTTGTGAGTGTTCCCTGCAGAGTCTGAACAGTAATCAGGAATCTTTTATGTCCTGACAACAATTCACATTGTGTAATGAAATTACAATGGGTGCTGAATTCTGGCGCATTTAAAAGGGTACAAATGGGAAATCAGCCGAATGCAGCTGTAGCCTCAGCTCATCAACCAGGCATCCGGCGTTGGTGAGGAAGATGTTGGAGGTGTACAAACACCTCTGGCAAAAAAATCTTAAAAATCCAAGAAACATGATTATTGTCTATGTCACAAAGCAGAGTGGTCCTGGCATCATGGTGACAGAATTGATCAGTTATCATTTTCATACTGATATTACTGGAGGATGGAAGTACTGTAGGTGGAGAAAGCTGATCTACTGTGGTGAATCCTAAAGGCAGTAGCCCAAAGAAGAATACTGATATTGCTGTCAAAAAATGTTAAATGACAACAATATTTCTGGCATCTAATATCACAACACAATTGATCTATGCATATTCAAAAATCACTTTAATTCTTTGAGTTTTAAAATCGTATTGCAGTTGTGACGTCATACACATGAAAAATGCCAATGTGGCGTCAGGTGCAATGGCGTCATGACCTGGCCTCTTACGTGTGCCACTCAGCTGTCGCGGCTCAGTTGCACCGCCTCTGTGCCACAGTCAATGTGCCCCCTGGCAGAGAGCGCAAACAGAGCAGAAATACCCGGATGGAGCGACCAAACTATCTTTTTGCTGTTGTTTTGTTTTATTTCTATTGCGTCTCGTATCGGTTTGGAGACCTGTCCGACCCGGATGAAATGAGCCCTCAATCCCGTGCTGCTACGACTGTCGATCTGGTTGGTGATAATAGCCAGTAGGTGACGCCGTTCCCCGCTGCTCCTCGAACATTGCAGTAAATGAAGGTAGCCAGGAGAGGCGCTGTTCCCCTTTCCTTGTTTGAGCCTCGCGCTGTGTGCCACCGGGCGGAGAAAGACGGGAAAATGGCGGACGGTGTAGATCACCTCGATATCTACGCCGACGTCGAGGAGGAATTCAACCAGGTACTGAACTCTGGAATCTCAAATCAAGCATGGCGTATATGCAATTTCCTCCATGTTTCTACGGTGTTTTTGTGTGACTCTTATCGGAATGGTAGAATAGCGGGATGCTCGCTGCGCACACGGGCCCTTTCGTCACCATGCTGCAAACCACTAGCTCCCCGTACAGATGCCATTTTGTGCTTTTTTCGCTTTATGTGTACAGATTTAGCACGTTTATCTTGATAATTACTTTTCAATCGCGCCATGTGATGCATGTTTATGTACGCAGTGAAAGGCTGGAAACTGCTGCCGTCGTTGTTTTTGTTGTGTTGCAGGCCTCCGTCCGCCCAATGGCGGGCCAGTCAGTTTAAACGGCTGCTTTCGGTTTAGCATGCTAGCAGCTAGCAGCTGCTGATGTGTTTTAATTGATTCTGCCTAAGTCTGATCGAGCTCTCAACGGGGTTGATATCGGGGATATAGATGCATAAGTTTTTGTCCAGGTACGTTATGATAGGCTCATGGACCCCTCCCCCCTTTTTTTTTAAAATTCAAACTCTGCCTCTCGTTTCTGGGTAACGGACTACTTTCTATTAGTCAAATTTAAAGACTCACAATTCGTATTTATAAAGTGAATAGCCCCCCACCCAACCAATGCGATGTTGTCTTGGAACAACTTACATGTAAGATGATAATGTGATGTATTTTACTTGCACACTGTTTCCTATGAGTGCATCACATTGCCTCAAAATAGTATGAAGTAAGTTATTCTATATACGGAAATGCCAACTTTCCCACATGCACTGATATGCTTTTTTTGCACACATCTTTGCTTAAAGTTGTGCCCATGTAGCATGTATATTGTTAGTTGATGTGCTCCCCGAAGAAATTGTGTCATCTGCCATTTCACGCCTCCGTGACTGTTAATCTGATTTATGCATACTGATGTTTGCATATTGATGTAGCCAATGTATTTTTTATCATATGGATCGACAAAGTAGTTTCTTGCCTACCAACCATTTGTTGCCAGGTATCGATGTATCTTGTTTTTCGTGTTCAACAGGAAGCTGATTATCCAGTGCACGAGCAGATTGACCTGTATGATGATGTAATATCCCCATCAGCCAATAACGGCGATGCTCCAGAGGATCGAGATTATTTGGATGCACTGCCGACACCGGGTGGCACAGAGGGAGGGAAGAGTGCCCCACCCAATGTGGTCTACACCTACACAGGCAAAAGGATTGCCTTGTACATTGGAAACCTCACATGGGTACTTATCTCAGATTTATAATGCTTTGGCATCGGAGTAGCTCACTATCTTGTTTTTCTGTGGACCGTTTTATCTCTGCTTAAGATGTGCCGCAAAGTGTGCAGAAAATGCTTCAACCACCTCTCTTTTCAGTGGACAACAGATGAGGACCTGACAGAGGCCATTCGGTCAATAGGCATCTCGGATGTGTTGGAAATCAAGTTCTTTGAAAATCGAGCCAATGGCCAATCCAAAGGGTGAGCTTTTAACATCACCGGGTGACATCATAGCAGAATAGATCCCAACTCAATGCAATAATTGCAAAGAAAGACGATTTGTCTCTAGAATGGTGCAAGGAGGCCTACTTGGACTATGCTAAATGGGAATGTGATTTTTATTGTGCCTTCTGTTCAAATCTCTCAGGTTTGCCTTGGTGTGTGTGGGCTCTGAAGCATCATCAAGGAAGTTAATGGAGCTGTTGTCAAAGAGGGAGCTTCATGGTCAGAATCCCATCGTCACACCATGCAACAAGCAGTCCCTCAGTCAGTTTGAGATGCAGTCACGCAAGAGTAAGTGGCGTTTCTTGGAGTTGTGCCAGTTAGTTTTGAAATATACCCATGTGAAATCACTGAAATTCTCCTAATCAGGCTACATACAATACATCGCTACACGTTCATCCAAAAATGTTCAGAATGCATCATGATTGCAGCCAAGCACCCTGCTTGAAGAGAAATGTGCGTGTGGGCTTTCTATCTGTGGACTCCAAATGGAAATGAGTGTGTTGTGTCGACTTATGCACAGGTGCCCAGTCAGGTCAAATGTCTGGGGAAGGGAAGGCTGGGCCTCCTGGTGCTGGTCCCCGTGGAGGCTTCCCAATGGGTGGGCGAGGCAGAGGCAGGTTCCCTGGGCCCCCGGGCCCTGGAGGAGATCGATTCCCTGGTCCCGTTGGCCCTGGGGGCCCACCACCACACTTTCCCGGTCAGTTTGGTGATAGTAGGTGGGGCATCTCCTTTAGCCAGTCAGACTAGCTCAATGTTACAAATTAGCATACGGCCACAATAAAGCTATTTAGGAAGTGCATCATTGTAATATCTTTTCCCACTATTGCAAAGTAACCCAACAAATCCGTTTGGAACATGAATCTGGCTAGATTTATGTATCTTTTTATTTATTTTTCTCTCTGGCATGACAACACCTTTCCTCTATCTTGTCCTATTGTAGATGTAATAGTGGCACCCTCAAATTGCAAATGTTCCCTCTTCATAATTGGCTCCCAGTGCAAAACAACACTACTAATTTCTTCTCAAGCAAACTAAAACAAACTTGCTTCATGTCTGACTGTTCTAGCACAGTCAAAGGTTTGCAGCTACTCGCACTCATGGAATGCACACGTACAAGTCACTATGGCATAGTGTGTTTTTTCAGGTAGTGTTCCTATATTCCTTCTAATATCTGTCCGGCTGTAGTCGATGCATGTCTCTGTTCATTCGTTGTATATTTCTGTTGTACTTCATCACACTCACACCAACAATATCTCTCCCTCAACTGCCCCGGCTGCAATCTCTTTGCTCACTGACAATTATAACTCCCTCGACAGGCAGGTTGTACTATAGATGGAGCTGCTGCCAAATTTTACCCCTTTCATTGTGGCCTCTCCCTCCTCACCCAACTCTTTCTCTCATTCTTTTTTTTGCTAAGCGCCTGGCTCCCTGTGCTACCGAGCAGTGACAGGCCTCCAGTTGGAACGCGGTATTGCATGGAGGCAAGAGTTGTGATTGGTTTGCTTTCTTCCCTATCAGGCTCAGGGATGAGACCAGATCTGTTCAGGCACCAGGATGGCCCGCTGGATATAACTTTCAGTCCCTTCCCGCCAGGAGGCAGGGACGGGAGTTGGCGTGACAGAGGTGAAACACCTCAGTTGATTTGATTTGTGTTTTTCCAACTTGGTTGTGTGAGATGGCGCAGGCAGAGGTTACTGTGTCTATTTTCTGTTGAGATGTCACCAAATTGGTATGCACATATAAGCCTGTCAATCAAAGATTGCCGACTGTACCATGTGTGTCGCCCCCAAAAAAAAATTTAGAAACCTGCAGCCACTAGGCCAAAGCGGATCATAGACATGCCTGAAGAGTTGCAGCAAACTTAACAACCCACCAAAAGTGTCGGGTTTTGTCTTTTTTGACAGTTGGACCTGGTGTAATCATATCACGCTTTGAGCCCTCAGTCAAGTTTCTGCAAATGGCTTCTCATTGGACCACATCCGTGTCTGCTTTGTCCCTCATTCTGTTTTTAAAATTGGCTTCTGTGGTTCTTGGATCCCTAAAATTTTCAGTTACTGCCATGGTCAGAAGTTAGTTATGAAAGAAGTGTCATTTGCTGCTGTGCTTAAATCAGTGCATCTGTTTTTTCACTCGTTTCTCTTAAGGTGGATTGCAGGGGCCCCCTCGCCCGCCTCCCGGACCGCCCGGCCCACCTGGACCACCAGGACCGCCGCCTCCCGGCCAGGGTCTGCCCCCTCCACTTGCTGGTCCTCCCAGTCGTGGTGACAGGCCTCCTCCTCCTGTTCTCTTCCCTGGTCAGTTTGGTCAGCCTCCCATTGGCCCCTTGCCTCCGGGCCCCCCTCCTCCTGGTTATGGCCCACCTGGTCCCCCGCCTCCTCAACAGGGCCCGCCGCCCCCTGGGCCTTTTCCTCCCCGCCCTCCAGGACCCATTGGACCCCCCTTGGCTCTGGCTCCTCCTCCTCACATGGCAGGCCCACCACCCGGTGGACCACCACCAGCCCCTCACGTCAACCCAGCGTTTTTTCCACCACCTGGCAACAACAGCATGCCTCCCAACGACAGCCGAGGCCCCCCAGGACCCAACGATCCCTACGGACGCCCGCCGCCTTATGAGAGAGATTATGGCCCAGGGAGGTATGGGCTCCTGCGGTCAACTGTACTGCTCATTTCTTGTTTTATATTAATTATTTCCACATTCAAGGTTTATCTCAACTGTCAATGTTGCTTGCTGACGGCGATAATCTTTCTCGTCAAATGTACTAATCCTTTGAGTGTTTGCAGGGAGATGGAGGCATCACGGACTCCTCTGAGTGAGGCAGAGTTTGAAGAGATAATGAACAGGAATCGAGCTATTTCATCCAGCGCCATTTCTAGGGCAGTGTCTGATGCCAGTGCAGGTAAAGAGCCCAAAAATAACGCCCGTTACCCACCCAGAACACACATTCTTGGCAGACGAGATTTCTGAAGCTCAGTGCATTGTGCTCCTAGCCGACTACGGCAGCGCTATAGAAACTTTGGTGACAGCCATCAGCCTGATCAAGCAGTCCAAAGTGTCGGCCGATGACCGCTGTAAAGTCCTCATCAGCTCCTTGCAGGATTGCCTCCACGGGATCGAGTCCAAAAGCTACGGCTCAGCGTCCAGGTTGCCAAACGAAGCACGCAAAAAAAAAAGTTTGACCCCTGCAAATCTATTTCCAAACACGACACATTGTTGCCTCTCTTTGCCCGTCAGACGCGAGCGCTCCAGAGAACGAGACCACAGCCGCTCCAGGGAGAAGAGCAGACGACACAAGTCCCGCAGTCGCGACAGGCACGAGGACTACTACAGGGAGCGCAGCCGAGAGCGGGACCGCCACCGCGAGAGAGACCGGGACAGAGATCGGGAGAGAGAGAGGGAAAGGGAGTACAGACACCGGTAGAACAGAAAGGAGGAGGTGAGTAAAACATTTCCACAACGCCTCCGCTTCTTTCATCTGTCTTGTGGTAGACTAAGGCAGTAACATTTCACTGTATAGTAAGCAAGCGTCAATCCCAAACAAATCAGTCGATGCAAAGCTGAAGTTGTAATTTTTAAGGACACGCACAAGGAGAGAGAGAAGCAAGAGACTCAGCTAAGTTCTGGGACTACAGGTAAGTGTAAGGTAAGTCGTCATCACAGTAATGATGATCCAGGTTAGGAATTACTTGCTAAATCTATCTTATTGGACTATTTTTGAACAACCATTACATGTGTTACTTTACCGCTTTGCTTCGAAAGACTTTTGTCTGTGTTTTTATCAGTCCCTGGAGGGAAAATATAAGACCAAACCCATGGTTAATGGCTGTAATCTGACTTTTGTTGGCATTGTTTTCAATATGCTGGTCTACCAAAGGCGATAAATTCCAAACTTCACAAGTCACATTCTGTTGCATCTACCAGCTCATATGATGAACAAAAGACTATTGAAGATGTTTTTAGCTCTCAGCTCGGTGGATCAGCAATGCATGATCAATCTTCATATGTTTTTATATTTCCATGAATTTCATGGCACAGAGAGCAATTCAATTTTATTATCTGCCTGGTGGAAAAACAGGAATGACTTGAATTTGGGAATTTCCTGCTGGGAATGGCCAAGGAGGGGGGAAAAGTAGCCCAAAGTAGGAAGATGGATTGATGTGTGAACACGATTGGCTTTGTTGGACTGACGATGGGTTTCAGATCTAAGTCAAGAAGTTTGAAGGCCCTCGGTATGAGCCTTGATGCTCAGACTGTGATACACATAACAATAAGCGTACATATTCCCCAATTAGCACAAAATACAGTTTCTATACTTGGTGCATTTTATACATGGTGATTGTGATAAATGTGTATGACAGTGTTATACCCTTGAAATCTGTTTGCAGTATGTATGAAGTGTTTGTAGTGTAGTCCTTCTCACTTTTCAACATTTGCTAATAAAGCGGGGTTGAATTGTTTTTGTGAGCATGTCACCTTTAAGTCTTGGCTGGTTGCAGAGATTTGTTGAAGTAATTCCAAAGCATACTACAGGCAGAGTGAATGAAATGGCCCTGATATTTCTGTGACATTTAAATCTACGTAAAATGTACCATGCTGATGTTGATACTTGTCGGGTGTTTGTTACATGTCGTGTATCACTTGTTCACACCGGCAATATTGAGACGCGATGATGAATGATCTTGCGAAAGATGTGGGTCAGCATGTTTGGCCAGGCCAACATTTGAAAATAACATTCTGTTGACTTGTGACATTTGATATGACAAATAATAGAAAATGTAATAGTTTGCACGTAATTGTAATGCGAAATCAATCCGATAGTCTGGTAGATGTGATAATGTTGCTCGCTGATCAAGTTCTTTAATGTGATCCGTTGTAGAATCCAAACATTGAATCTGTGTTTGTTTTTCTATATGATAATCAGTATTTTTGCCGTGCAACGTTTTGTGACTTGGTCCACAATTGGACTGTATTCCTCTGATGTCACTTTGGAGAGTTAAGGCAGCTACTTGTGGTTAGCCACGTTATGGGAATGTTGGTGTTTTTCCAGTATTAGAAGTAGAGAACGTCACATGAATGTGTGTGTGTGTGTGTAGGTCCACTATGCTGACTTGTAAGGCCACTCATGGTGTAAATCAAATAGCAAGGCATTCACAAACAGCTAATTTACCTTCTGATATTTGTTAAAGCAGCTGATGATGTCTGACCTTGCACTGAATTGGTTTTGTACATTTTTTGTATGTGATTAAGATGTCTAGAAGACAATAGAAGTTGTTCGCTGTCAGTCATCTTTCAGGGGCTATTTAGTGAAAGGACTCAACAAGTTAGTAGAATTCCAGATGCTAGATTCCATCTGTCCTTTACATTGAGTTCACACTGCCATCTCAGCTATGTCACTGTTAAGATTAGCCTCATAGGTTTCTCCACCATGGCTTTTCTCTTCACTCAAATTCCTTACATGGTGGTGCACACAGATAAAAACTATGCCCTGTAACACCCTTTGAAAATCAATGTCATTTTGCGCACACATGCTTGTTTTTTTTTTTTTGGTTTGTTTGTTTGTTGAAAGTGTGTTGTGTACGGTTAAAATCTTGAGTGTTAGCTGAGGTGTTTTTTCCACAGTGGAGAGTTTTTAATTCTCGATCAGTTTTCTCTTTCGCTTAGCATCTTCTCAGGAAAAAAAGCATCACAAAAACATGTCTGTGTTGCCACGTCATGTCATACACATAGTGTGTAATGGGTTAATTTTTCACTGTCACGGTACAATCCATCTTCTCAGCTGTGCTTAACTCATCAGACAGAATTATGAATATGCAAGACTTTGTGTCCACACTGAAACAGTCATTAACTATTGTACCAGATATTAATAATGTGTTTGAGTCAAAGGTAACAAAATGGACACTACTCCATTTTTAATTTGAAGTTGAAAATGGAAATTGTGTTTTCGTCCACAAGTCTTTTCAAATTTTAGACAGTAGAGTTTCAGTGGACACAAGGACTTGCATCGTGTAGCCCATTGTTAATTGTAATTGCTAGCTGTGTTTTTTTCACCAAGTGAGTTCAATATTCTGTCCCGTATTTACCAAAATGTCTGCTCTTTGGAGTAAGATAGTCGGAACTGAATAAAGAATGGAAGAAAAATCTTCTTTGGAAGATTGACTGAGGCATGTCTATTGAAATTCTACCCTTTCTTCGGTCTGTCAGAGTAGGTTAGTGAGGAAAATCAGTCCCATCGTAACCTATTGTCCTTGCTAGTTACCACAGATCAGCTGAACATGATCACTATGCTCCTGAATGTGTGTGTATGTGTGTATGCCTGTCGATTTCCATGCCGATGTCCCAAACTCGCAATGAAATTGCTCATGTCAGACAAGGGTTTAACTGGCCAAGGAGGTCCAGAGGTTAACTGCGTCATGGCCCGTTTGGCCTGTTCTGGTCTGGCCTTGACCTGTTCCACAATTTGTACTGACACAATTGATGTTTCACATGACACGTTCACTTTTGTAACTAGCTGAGCAGTTGATAACTTTCTCTTGTCCTATCTTTGTGTTGAATTCTGAAGAATTGTGTGTCCATGATATGTTTGGGAACTAAATTGGTAGAATTGGGAAGTACTACTGCTGTAGTCGCCACAGGCCATTTTCTGAGCAGCTCATAGCAAAGGGTAAAAGTAACAGCGTCGTCCAGCTTCTTGTCTTTTCTTGAATGTTTGTTGTCTGCCCCAGGTAAATTGTTGTCTTGTACTATGTAATGCAAAAGCCAGTCTTGTGTCATTTTCAATCTAAGTACGCCTGTGTAGGTTCAAACATAGAGACAGCTACAGTCCAGGCTGCACTACATGCGTAGGCATTGATGTCCTTAATTGGTGCCAAGATTTTCTGTCGCAGCACAACAGCCATATTGTATTGTGTGATAGATTCGTAACAGTCCAATCAGTAGTACCTCTTTACTGTCATGACTGTTTAATTTTATTCATGGCAATATATGTGCACAGTTTTCAAAGACAGGGCTTTCAAATTGAAGATGTTGGGGAGGAATTTAACAGAGTGCAGCGATGAAATCAGCCTACACTAAAGTGTCTTGTAATCTGTCATCAATACAATACAATACAATACAATTTAATTTGTATACCAAATATAATCTGTGTTGAATTCTGTCATCAGATGTAAGGGGGTAAATGTTTTGAGTTTGAATGAACACTTACATTGAAGTACTCAGTATTACGAAGGCAGCTTGGTGCATCAACAATGACATTTGGCTGTCCTAAACTGATTTAAAGCTAATCTGAAATAATTAATGAATTCCCTTGGGTACTGGCAGGTTCACTGAAACGTAGTTGTTCGTATTTTTAGATGTCCCATGTCTCTTGCCATAAACTGCATTCACAGGTCCTTTGCCATCAGTGAACTTCACAAATGTATGAAATACCAGTTTGTGTTTTTGTGCATGAAACTGTTGTTTATACATGTGAAAATGAAACTTCGTTATTACCAGCTGTTGTCAAGGCTAAACTGTGCGTGTAATATGTCATCAGTTTCCCAAATCATTAGTTGTAGCATTGCACAATTGATAATATAGACGTCATTGGTTTGGAGCACGGCAGAGGTGACACCCTTAATCAATTTACAATTTGTGGTCACAACCCTTAACATGAGGAACAAGGAAAAAGTCTCTAACAACATTATCTTATCTTAACATCATCCGATCTATTTTATGCTACCAGAAAAATCAACAAATCCATTTCATCATCATTTAAAGTAAGGATGCAACACTAACAGTATCTTGCGTCACAAATGGTAGGGGGGCTGACGTATCTTGCTGCCCCACTTAAGCAGCCAGACAAGTAGACTGTCTGTATGTCCTGTGTGTGCAGAGTTGCGGCCACCAGTCGAATGAGAATGTCACCTCCCCTCAACTAATCTGAGTCGGAACAAAACCTTTGAACTCGGGAAGACAGGAGGTCTCGAATTGATTTAGGTGCACTGTTGATGATTGCTACGCTTCTGTGATCTCTTTTTTGTTGAAGTCTGCATGAGATGTTTCTCTTCTGTGTATGAACCAGGGTTCGGGGAAATGCACATTCAAGTCTTTTTATTTATCTACTAATTGTTGGCCTCTCCTTGTTCGAACTCTTTGCACCATGACTAGCTGCCTTTATTGGAACATTTCCCCATCCCATATTGCAACAGTGACTATGAAGGTGCATTGTCCCAGGCCCTGGTGTGTATCGTAAGGTGTAGCGTAGCAGTATACTGGTGAGAGAGAAGTGCTGTGTGTTGGGCTGCCTCCAAACCAAACTCCACCCTTCGTTCTGACACCTTTCAGCTCACATGGATCTAAGGACTGACAGAAGGACACGGAGGAAGGATCTCACCGAGCTCTGCCCACCGCCCCCACAAGCCTGCATGACTCGACAGGATCACAAACCACAGCCACCAACACCAACACCACCACCACCAACCCTCCATCTCTTCTCTCCTCCTCCACCCATCCTTCTCTTTGTCTTTCGTCTAGTCTGCCTTATCAGGGGCCGATGGATGGAGAGCGCTCACCTGTGTACGGCTATGTTATCCTCACATCTATACTCATGGTAACTAAAGATGAAAGGAAAAGAACTTTCCATATTGCTCTATTATTTTTATGGTGTTTTATTTCAGATGAGTACACGTGATGCTTTCTGCAAAGAAAGAATAAAATGACCCGCAGACCCCACCACCTCCACCCTCCCACCTCCCCTTCACCCCTGTTCCTCCCCAACCTTTAAAATCTAAGGCGCATCCACATGATGCTCTTTTTTTTGTTCCTTTCTCCTCAGCTCGCTGTACTGTGTACATTCAGTTTAGGGTTCAGTTTTTATAGGCTCCCTGTCTGTTGTCCCTCCTCCACTCCCCTCTTATTTTTTTTTCATGGCTAGGATGTTTATAAGTGTTTTTTCTGCCTTTGATTAAAAACTAGAATGTGTTGTAATAAAAAATGATTCCACAGGTACTATCTGCATTTGGTGACTTCGTCTACACAGTTGGCTCATTTATATTAAATGGCTTTATAAGGTTTTATATTGGCTTTGTCCGCACACAAATGTTGGTTTTTTAAATCCCTGGTTTGTTTTGTTTTTGTCTTTGTCTTTTGATATTCTGTTTTTGGTTTTGGTTTGGGTTTGATTTATATTTAATAGTTATATTGGAAAGGTAAGCTTTATCCAGCATTTTTGATTTTGCCTATCTTGTCGCATTTCTTAAATTTGTGCTTTTGACAGAGAACCCTCACGAGTGTTTGATATCCAATAACCTCCATGAACAGTCTGAACAACCTGTTTTTGTTAATGTGACATGTAACATGTCATTGATCTTATCCTCAATTTTGACTCGGGAGAAAGCGGTTTAGTTTCAGCCCGTGTTTTAATTGAAACTTAAAGGACGTGAAGTGTTAAAAACAAATTACAAAACGATGGAGCTCTTTCAGTGTTAAAGGTGAAGGTAAAATCCTTTTTATGTCCAATTTGTAATATGCAATGTGTATTTCATTTATCAGCACTTGTTACATGTTTGCAATTTGGTTACCAATCTGACCCAACAATGACAGTTTATTGAATGTAAATGAGAAATTGGCGCCAGTTGAAATGCTTTTTTTTTTTTTTTTAACTGTCAGAGCAGTGTACGCCAAGTCTCTTTGGCCTAAGTTATTGCTGCATTCTGAATCGTTGAATATCAAACCAAATATTTTGAGTGTAGTCAATAAACTATTAATGTAACGTGTTGTGGCAACGATTTGTCGGTAGGGTGCGCCACAATACAGGTTGAGTCTAAATTCCAGCAGCATGTCGAGCAAGAGCACGAAGGTAAATGTCCTTATTGTCTTAAGACTGACATAAATTGTACCGATACCAGATGTTTCTTTGGGATATGTTCTATGAACGGACCTCTATCGGAGCATTTGTGTTTATTCCCACGAGTTTGTTCAAATTTGTTCATTCTTGCCATGCGCGTGATCCAAACATAACTCAGGAATAATTATGAAATGTACCAAGTGTTGAAATGCAGTTATCGCTGTCAGTATTTGTTTACTGCGTTCATTACTAATGTGAATCTGAACTCGAAATCCAAACAAACCACCATGACAGAGCGCCATCAAACAGAAAATGTCGCAGTGGAAATTTGAAAAGGTGTTTATTTCGGAACGTGATGTTGAATAAACACGGGAAATGTGTTAACATGTAATATTGGACATTGCATGTCAAAGATGGATGAATCCGATTATTTCAGAGGTAAATATGTATTGTTACTGTAAAGATGATAGGGAGGATGTCGAATTCTTTCCACAGCGATGAAGGTAAGTGATCCCTCATCTAGGGGAGATGAACTATCAGTCCAAGGAGAGAAGCAGGACGATGGAGAATGCGCCTAGGGTTCGTATTTACACGAATTGGGGGTCATTTGTGTGCCTTAAATCGACGTCAACTGCCCTCTTGCCTTTTCTGATATACTTCAATGTTAAACTTGGGCGTGTCAGTACCCTAGGTAATACCGAGGTCGACATATTGGCAGCAGTAAGGATATCTTCCTTGTGCGTCATAGTAAGTAGATGTTGCTTCGTATCAAAGTCGGAATCCTGTATATCTCTCTGCTTGGCAGTTAACGTACACTTCTTATCAGGAACGTCTGAAATAAATTTCTTTTAAATTCATTTTGTGTGGAGTCCTCTTTACATGTGAGTGCCCGACGAAGCCAGATACTCCTATAACTGAATTAAGTAAATTTGTCACTATAAACGCTCACAACTCATGTGCAGTGAAGGAAAAGAGCAACCCTGGTTATATTTTTTGTCAAACACTTCCCATATTGACACGGAACTACCTATTTTGATGTTTGAGTCGGAACAAATAGAGTGCTGCACTACGCACTTCCGTCGCTTGTGTGTTACTACCGCTAGGAAGCGTTACAATGAGTTGCTAGCAGAAACACCCCAAAAGAACAGATCGATGGCGTCTTTTCGCCCAGAAACACGCTCAGTCGGGTTAAAATCGGCCTGTAGAAGCTGCTAGGGCCTCGACTTTTTTCGCTTTACCATACTATGTTCAAAAAGATGACAGAATTTGGTCCAGATTCAGGGGGACGGGTGAAGGTAAATGTTATGCTAACGTCGGCTAATCAGCCTAACTGTCACTCCCATACGCTTTCCTGTTAGGATATCATTTTGCACTTTCTCCTCATAAAAACTGTTCAAAACTGTCGAATGACTGACCAATTCTGTAAGATTCAAGTTAGAATGAACCCAGGCCTATTGTAACATAACGGAGTGGTGCCATCTGAATACTCTCGGACTTCATACACTCCTCGGAAGTGTGAAACTGCCGTCTGCATGAACTGAACTTAACTGTGATCATCGTCAGATTCGCATTTTCTCCGTTTTTCACCCTTTGTTCTGGTGTGTATTTCAGGGTGTTACCATCGTGAAGCCCATCGTGTTTGGGAATGTTGCCCGCTACTTTGGAAAGAAGAGAGAAGAGGATGGTCACACACATCAGTGGTCTGTGTACGTTAAGCCATACAGAAATGAGGTAAGATGCATGGTCAATTTAGACACGCTGTCATTGTCATGTGGTTCCTTTAAAGTCATGGATGTTTGTTTAAAGGACATGTCTGCCTATGTGAAGAAGATTCAGTTCAAGCTACATGAAAGCTATGGAAATCCACTGAGAGGTGAGTGTAGAATCACACAATCCAATGCTGCACTTAACTCTCTCCATTTAGTGCATCACATGTTGTTGATGCAATGAGCACTCACTGAGCGAGGATATCATAATGTGTTGGTCAGCTGATCCTGCTACTTACTCCTGTCTGTCACGCAGTGGTGACCAAGCCTCCCTACGAGATCACTGAAACTGGCTGGGGGGAGTTTGAAATCACTGTCAAAATCTTCTTCATAGACCCCAACGAGAGACCTGTAAGAAACACAAGTAATTGCACATCTTCACTGTTTGATTGTGTACTCTGATGATTTAACATACAAATGATGTATGGCATAATGTGTAGTGTTGCGCACTAAATATCCACTTGTGAATATCTACGTCTGCAAAATTATCATTTTGTGTGTGTGTTCTTTTGATGAATAGGTGACTCTTTACCACCTTTTGAAGCTGTTCCAGTCAGACTCCAGTGCTATGCCAAAAAAGACAGTTGTGTCAGAATTTTATGATGAAATGGTAAGTACCACCTGTATCAAGACATGTCCCATGATTCTGTACTTTTTTTTTTGTTAAACTGTAAGGTGTGGGTTTAATTGGATGCCCAATTCTGACTTGAAATTTGATCACAGTGACATCTGAGTGGTTTAATTTTTCTCTGTGTGTAGATCTTTCAGGATCCCACTGCCATGATGCAACAGCTACTCACAACATCACGGCAGCTCACCCTTGGAGCTTACAAACATGAGACAGAATGTATGTGCTTTCACACACACACACACTGTAAATTTGTGATTTCTGTCTGTCAACAATTGCTAAAAACCCTCTGTTCATTTGTGTACATAGTCAGTGAACTGGAGCTGAAGACAAAGGAGAAAATGGAAGCTGCAAAAAAGAGAACCAGTCAAGAGATCACTGAGCTGAAAGACAAGCTGAAGGCCAGCAGGGAAAATATCAACCATCTGAAAGCAGAGATCAGGAGACTGGAAGAGGATGGAGACCATAAGGAACACTGAAACAGACAAACGTTAGACAAAAGTGTCCTTGAAGATATTACTTTTTTGGTTTTACAGTTCTTCTTTGTTGGATCCCTCTTCATCAACCAGACAAGAATCGTGTAGAATGTGCAATGAGCAAAAAAAGCAAAAAGAAGTCAATATCATCTTCTACCAAGAGATTGTTCATCAAATTCATTCATTATTCTAATGTTCCAGGTCCTGCATCACACTTGAAGTTAAGAATACAAAAAGTATTGTCTTGGTTTTTTTGTTGTTTTTTTACTGAAAAGTGTTTGTATAATTGTTTAAGTAGATAAAATAAATGTGACTTCAACACAGCAAGCTGCTCTACGCACTTGTGCATCAGCATCATCGGATGAATTGGAAGGGCATGAGTGCTAAGGTTGTGTCTTAGACCACGGGAGGATAAACTCATATTCAACACTGACAACTTGTGTAAACAACTGGAAAGCGCTGCATAAAGCAAATCAGAAGTATCACTGCGATTTTCACGGAGCTTCATACCGTCATTCACTCGACAGAGAAAGACAGAAATGGAAGACTTTCCATAAAGTTCGAAAAATTTCCCAAGCGTTTGATGACGTTCCCCTTATTAACAGACAGTAGAATCGCCAAAGTTTCTCATGGAAAATAAAAATGATACTCATTTGTGCGATGAAAATCGTTGACACGCGTTGTGTTTGGCACTCTGTGATTGGTCGCTACGTTTCCGCCAATCACTGACGTGCTTACTTACCCGTCACTTAAATGCGCGTGGGTGCGAAATGCGCAGTCGTCAAGCACAGCCGCCTCGCGCGCCTCATTAATCAAAGTCTGCCCAAAACAGTAAAACCTGAAATCAGAATGTCCTACAAAAGGCACTCTGCGCCACCTATTGAGGGCGAAAACCAACCAAAGAGGTCCGCTGCCGACTCAGCAGGTAGGACCAAACTATTCTGCGCTTCTTTTACGTTTTATTTACCTTTTATCGATTAATATAGTAAATTCACGCATACCAACTAAGATGTGTAGCTATTTGCGACAACGTCCCTCAGAATTTTCCAGCCTTCCTTGAACTTAAAATTGTCTTTTGTGCTCCTCGAATGTCATCTTAAAATGTTTTTAGTTTGACTATGTTTGAAGTGACGTTAATGCGAAGAATCGCCCAACAGCAAATGAACCCCACCTTAAAGTTGACATTTCAAATGGGACTGCATATTGAAAGTGAGGCCTTCTTATATTTTCCGTCTTTTGATGTGAGCTGTCATTTTTGGGTGAGTTGGGTGAGTTTAGTTGTACTTGCCACCAACTTTGCCAGATTCTCAGCTGCTGAGATGAAAGGTAGCTAAGTCCACAACCTGTGCTATTTGAAGGTAACAAGCAGCTTTTGTGCATCGATAATATCATTAGCCGTAGTTTGCTGCGGTTGACGGGGGTGGATGATGAGCCACCGACAGTGCATGACCATCAGGAGGTTTCTGTTAGTCACAGAAGTTCACATGAAACTGTCCCACATGCCGGATGAGACCACGGACATTGCAAAGGGACAGTCTCTCCTGAATTTATGATTATTTTACATTCCCACATGTAAGCACGCGTCAGTGCTTTCAAATCAGATGGTCTGTGTCCTGTCAAGTTTATGCTTTAAAGCTGAGATGTCGCTAACTGAGATGGAGAGTTTTGAAATTGACCTTGTCGCTTTTGTTTAGAAAGCTATGTGGGTCCCGAACAGCATCACCGGTTTCCACGGCAACAGTCCCAAAACGACAGGCTGGCTTTCGGGCCGTCAAACCCAAACCTGACGGAGGCCTCCTCTGATCTCTCCCACCACTTCTGCCACTACACCCCAAAATGTTTCCTCACCGTCCACCAAGGTAAGAGGCAGTATCGGAAGATGACAGACGCCTCAATCGGGGTGGAAATTATTTTGACACAGATTTCTCAGTGGCAGTTAGAGAAGAACAACAGAACTCAAGACAAGAGCGGCTTGTTAAAAGGTTTAAATGCAAAAGACAATTCTTCAGAACGAGCGTTAAAATTGCATTAGCCAGTTTAATGGCTCTGTGCCATGTTTTACAAGACTGCATTGTGTCAAATGGGAATTTGAAATATGTCACCTATCACATGCTACCCATCTCTCCATCATGTGCATGCTTTCATCCCTCTCATCTCCACGCAGGAGGACAGTGTGGCAGCTCAGTCCGGTCTACTCCTTCCCGGTATGCAGAAGAAGGTTGGCACGAAGGCACCACAAAGACGATACGAGCGGAGAACGAGGTGGAGGCACACAGGGAAGCAAACAACTACAGGGTGAGTAAAATGACAATCCAGTGCAATCCAGAAACAGGATATGCAGTCATTCACATGATTTGTTTGTGTGGTGAATTGGAGTTATTGTTGTTCTTGTTTTAGTTTGGTTTCAGAAAGTGGAAGGGTAGCGTGACGGAGAAGCCCATCTCGGACAGATCGGACATCGTGAGGCAGCTTTACTGTGACCTGAGCGTCCTGAGGCCCCACGCCGGTACTCTGACCACAGCTTCACACAAAAAACACATTCATGCCAACAGAGAGTGTGTGTTTTATTCGGCTCCCTGGCTCCTGCTGTGCTCTCTCAGGTTCTGCGCTCACTTTTGGCAATGTTGTTTACCTGCTTTTGTTCGGATGGCTGGTGTCTCTCACATACCTGCTGGTTTGCCCTGTGATGTTTCTCACAGTCTGCGGCGCCCCCTATGGTAAAGCCTGAAAGTGGAGTCCAGTTGGAACATTCTAGTTTCCTATTTTAAGAAACTGGAACAATGACTTTGTTTTTTACTCCTGCAGGCCGGCTTTGTTGGAAGATGGTTTGCTACTTTATTTGGCCGTTTGGGAAGTCTATAGAGAAGGTGCTGTGTTTTTACCCTGCCAAATGATGATTCATATGAAATCGATTTTGTCATATAATCATTTGTTGTTTGACTAGGTGGGAGTCCGAAAAAATAGTTCAAAGGACCCGACCTGTGAGGTGATTCATGAGGAGGACCTGGCAGAGGCCAGCAGAGGCTCGGCCAGCGACACTGTCCCAATTCTGGTGTCCTCCCCTGCCACTCCTGAGGTCCCTGGTCCTCAAACCCCAGCAAGAAATCACTGGGTAAAGAAAGGAAAATCCCTCTGTGAGTCTGTGCGGGTGCTAGCTGGTGTGCTGCTTTTTCTGATCCCCCCTGTCTAGTTTCGCCTGAGCACGTATTTGTGGCTGCTGCTGGGCTTCCCTGTCCTGGCCGTGGTCCACTCCCTCGTCTGTCTCTTCTCCTGGCTCCCCGTCTTCTCCATCCCCGTGGCCAAGATGAACGCCCGCGTCCTCTTCACAGTCCTCCTCATGGCGCCGGAGGACATCCAGATACACAAAGTGGAAAAGGTTGATTCATGCTGGGGTTGATTTATTGCCCCAGTCTGTCTCAGTCACGCTGAATAATGAGCAATTGTCTTTGAAATGCGAATTTCCAACTAGAGGTGGTGTGTGTTTTTCTTGCAGATGTATGGATGCCAGACCAAGGTCATCCTCTGCTGCTACAGAGCATTTAATGTCTACTACTACAAATACTGTGTTCAGGGGATCAATATTTTTGCCCTTAGTATCCTTTTTACTTGAAACGGGATCAAACACTATCCATAACAATTCTCTGTAATCCACCGGTCAGTGTGTCCTTCCTGACTATTTTCCCTTCAGACCTGCTGCCGCTCGTATTTGTCACTCTGGTCATCGGTTACATGGATCCGCAACACAACTTCTTCAGTTCAGAGGTCAAGTTTGCCACCGCCATCTCCTCCATCATCCCGCTCTCGTACTACATCGGCATGGGTATTGCCAGGTAAAGCTACTTTTCTCCTTCACTCACATACTCTGAAAACAATATTTGGAGTAGAAGGTCGCCGCCGATCCCTGAGAACTTCCTCCTGCAACAGCATCTCCGCGCAGAGCAACTTTGCAGTGGGCGCGGTGGTGAACGCCACCTTTGGCTCCATCACCGAGATGACCTTCTACATCACGGCCTTGCTGCGAGGACATCGGCTCGGCACCAAGTGTTACGAAGAGGTGGTGAAGGCAGCGCTCACGGGGACGCTGCTGGGGTGTATACTCTTCATACCAGTGAGTGTCTCCACACAAGACACACACAGAATCATGGTGCAGAAGTCTTTTTCACGACCAAATTGGATCCTGAAGATTCTCCTGTGTCGCCAACCGTCCAGGGAATCTGCATGGTCATTGGGGGCATCAAGCACCGGGAGCAGCGATTCAACAGTCGCTCGGCTGGCGTGAGCTCAGCCTTGCTCTTCATATCTATCGGAGGTACGTTCCCCTGTCGGGTCCATGAGAGTGTAGATACAACCGGCGTGACTCGATCTCGTCCTCAGGTGTGTTCTCACCCACGCTCTTCTCCAAGATCTTTGGCACCATGACATGTGAGGGCTGCACCAACACCCCAGGCAACAGCAGCTCCCCCTTCATCTGCAGGAATTGTCACTATGACACGGTTGGTTGGTGTCATTTTGTTTCTACTGGCACCCTTTGGGGGTCTGTATGCACTGTTGGTTTTGTAGTGCGGTCTCACATTGGCTGTGAAGATACAATAGTACTTCGATATTCAAGCGAGTCAACACAAAAGGTTTCTGGAATCCAAGGCATCTCCGGGCCCATATTTTTGTTGGGGATAGGAGCGTAAATCCGACTTAGGAGTGGTGCCTGGGGACACTGGTGCTAGTTGGCACACCATCTATGACGGCTCGCACTATGTATGACCACTTGGAGCTACAAGAAACAGGAAGATCAGCATTGGAGGAATCATTCAAGTCTCGACATGGGTGGTTTTAGAACTTAAAGAACAGAACCAACATCCACTGGGTGGTGAAGCATGGAGAGGCATATAGTCGCACGTTAGGCTGTAGTCATTAGGAGGGAGGCTAAATTCACAGCAAGTGTTAAACTGTGACTAAACCCCATTATTCTGGAACAGATTAAGATTATTCTAGTTATTTTGAATAAAAAAATCATTTGAGGTACAAGCATATTGGCTCGGTCACAGAACAAATCAAACTTGTATCTCAAGAATAGTAATTCTGTCTGTTCCAAATGAACAAAACAGACTCAGAGCTCTGCTGCCTTGAGCTCATTTGGGATGCACCTTATCATTCTTGTTATTCAGACAGTTAAGATCACCTTATAATGGCACAGGGTCGGTCTGAGGGAGCAGAAAGGTGCCATTCGTGTCCTGTGGGATAGAGATGAAATCAATATGGCATTTTTTTCCTTTGAACTCTGCACTTTCTCTCTGGAAAATAAGAATTCCACAGTCTTGAACCCAAGCTAAGTCGCATCAAAGCACTGACTTGAACTCATGACATTCATTGTTCCCCTTCTCTTCGCCTTTCAACAGCTGGAGCATGATTCAAGTTGGGTTGTCGCCCATGTGGAGTAAGTGTCACAGCTACAGATACTTTCATATTTGCCAACCAACACCACACAGTCACTCCACTCGGCCCACACATGCGTGTTTTCCCTCAGGCCTCTGGTGTACACGGTCTCACTGCTGCTGCCTGCCGCCTACCTCATCGGCCTCATCTTCACTCTGAAGACGCACGTCCACATCTACGACATCCATGTCGGTGACGAGCACGGCAGCCTGGCCCGTGGCCAGTACGCGGGCGAAGGCACCAGCACCCACCATGCCGCCCCCCAGGTCACCTGTGCCAGCACCTGCATCAATTCTAGCGTGAACGCCAGCACCAACATCGTAGCAGGTGTGTGCGCGTGTGTATGTGCGTGTGACTGAGCCGAGAACTTGTTGGCGAGCTTGTGGCGTCCCCAGCAGGTCATCCCCTGGTGCACTGGTCCAGATGGAGAGCCATGGCGGTCCTGGTGGTGGCCACAGTCCTGATGGCAGCCTGTGCGGATCTGAGCACGGAGAACATCGGGCCCATGCTGAGTCACGCCTCCACCTCGCAGGTACACAAAATGTTGCGCCTAGTCAACAACGGAGGTCAACTGGAGCCTCATGGAGAGTGTGGATCCTCTCCTGCAGTACTTCATCGGCGTGACCGTGCTGGCCATGGTGCCTGAGCTCCCCGAGATTGTGAACGGGATCCAGTTTGCCCTGCAGAACAACATCAGCCTGAGGTACCGTCACACTCGGGTCTCCCAGCCTTTCTCCACACCTCTCACTCCTCACTCCCCAGTGCAAAGACCAGCTCCTTATCTCTGCAAGTGTCTCCCTCCAGCCTGGAGGTGGGCAGCTGCATTGCCGTGCAGGTCTGCATGATTCAGATCCCCCTGCTGATCCTCTTCAATGCCTTCTACGTAAGCAACAGCACGTGGCGCCCCCCTGTTAGCATCTCCACATCGCCCAAACACTCAGTTTGTCTCGTTTCCCCCAGGATGTGGGATTTGTCCTGGTTTTCAGCGACATCCACCTGTGGTCCAGCATCTTCAGCGTCATCCTGGTCAACTACATCTTCATGGATGGAAAGTGCGATTACTTCCAGGGTGAGTGGTGCGGTGAGACCGTGGGACCCCTGCTGAGTGGACTCTAATCCCACCTGCTGTCCTGTCTGCAGGCACTGCTCTGGTGGTGGTCTACTTCATCATCCTGGCACTTTATTTCTTCGCTCCCTCTCCGCGGGGATGTTGAGTACTTGCCGAGTACAGCCTGCAACTTCCACAACAAAGCGGAATGTTTGTTTTCGCACTTACATTGCTCCCGCAAGTGGAGGAACATGTGTGCCAGTGACATGACAGTTAAAGAGATTTCACGACCAGGCAACCCATCTTTATCACTGTTCACGCACAAAGCAAGGACTTTGAAACACAGACAAAAGGTCTCGTATCCGTCCTGGTTGCAGCTGAGTCCAAGAGAGCGTTTCCCGCGGTGAGATTATTCTGTTCTCTGCGAGATATGGGCTTTTCCCGGCCTGGCTGGGCCTGCGGCACGCTGCCTGGTCTGTTGTGAGGTTATAACAGTTCTCCAGCAAGGCCCAGGTAGAGCAGCTACATGCTGGGCAAAAAACGCAGCAAGGCGCCTAAGTGTGACGTCGCAGCCCGAGTTTATGAGAAAGTCCCTTTTAATCCTTCAATATCAGTGTTTTATAAATTCATGTCGAAAGTTCTATTTATTTTTTGTATTCCAGCTAAATCAATGCTTGAAAAGACATTTGTAAGAACATAGAACTATGTGAGGTGGAGTTTGTATAAAACCTAATAAATGTGTCCATTTGTAACGCCTGTCTAGATTGACGCACCTTATTTAAACGCAGCACTTTATCCACTTACAAGAAGAAACGGCTGAGGAGTCTTAAGTCTTTATTTGAATAAAAGCATTTTTAAATTGACTTTGAAGAGCACCAAATTCACAGTGATGTGCTGCACGGTTTGATTTACAAATGACGAGTGCAGGCAAACACAGGATGGAGGCGGAATTTAGCGTTAGAATGAAGTATTACAGACACACTGAAACGACCCTCCTTCATTTGATCATATTATCACCTATGTAACCATAACATGGCAAATACAGGAGGAGCCCAAAGCAAAACGGCATCAGAATTTACACAACACTTTGAGAGCTCGTACGGGCTGAGCAGTGATTAAGCAAGTGAAGCCAATTTTAGATGAAACATCCAATTAATTAAGGATATAAATGATACTCTAACACTTTAAGATCTGTTGTTATTACTGAGATGTTTGAGGTACCGTTACGTACAATTTCGGAAAGAACCTCTAGCCCATAAACGAGACCGTGATTAGTTAAGGATGAAAAATCATTTGCAAAGCTCTGGCAGCAACGAAGCCAAGCCGAAACACAAGTGTCTCTCCCTCTTATTGGCTCTTTTTAAAAGGTAAATCCATGACAAAGTGTGCAAACAGCAAAACTGGTGACAAGAGCACCTTGGAACCCAGTCAATGCTTTAAATAAATAAGACATGCACGTTTCATATGATATTCTAAAAAACAAAAAAAATTGGTGAAGAAGGCTGGTGTGGAAAAAGCATGATCCTGTTGCAACATTCCAGCACGTCACAGACGGAGAGGTTGGGAGAGTGGTAGGCGACGGAGAGTCCCTAGTTTGACACAAAGTTGTTTCCGGAGAAAAATCCATAAAACATTCCATGTGATTTTCTTTGTCATCACTGTAAATGCAAAAAAAAAGGCAACAAAACAAACAAGAATAAACAACAAAAAAGGCATCTGATACTTTTTGGTTTAAGGCAGGGCTATGTTGGGCAGGGGGAAGGAGAAACAAGGCTTTTTGCTCGCCATCAACCTCCAACTCTGTGCTCTGTGAGACGTCCCCCTCCCCTGCATCCCGTCCTATCCCGTCCCGTTCCTCCAGTCCCCTCTCCGCTCCTCTCAGGCTATTTCAATCGTTCGATGAGTTCCTGCGTGAGGCCGAGGTTGAGCAGCTGCATGGTAGAGAGCGAGGCCAGGTGGGGAAAAGCCTTGAGCAGCTTCTCCCAGCACAGCTCCAGCAGGGACGGCACGGCCAGCCAGATCTTAAACAGCGAGCCCGTCCTCTTGTTCTCGTGAATGTTGACCACGCCGCCGTGAATGTACATGCAGCCAGCCTACAGATAGACAACAAGAGAATGGGACATGCTTTTTTTCCATTTTTTTCCCCTCCCGAGACCACGCAGAGTGCTTGTGTTGGCTTTACACTGACCGGGGTGACGGCGGCGCAGTGGAAATAAGCAGGCTCGGGCATCAGGGCTGGCAGTTTACTCCACTGGAAAGTCTGCAGGTTGATTTTCCACAGATCGGCTAAAATCAGCTCGCCGTTGTATCCGCCACATATAAACACGTCTGCAGAAGAGGCAGAGGGAAACAGGTGCTCAGAGGGTTCTCCTTTAGGTCTACACAGAGTAACTCAGCTTTGAGAGACGTGGGGATCGTACCGTTTCGTATTTGCACGCAGCTGTGACACCGTCTGGGAGCAGGATATCCTGTTGAGAGCAGAGGACAATCAGAAGAGGTTCCGTGGGGGGACGGGGAGACGGAGAAATGGGACACACGCACCTATTCTGTCATGAGGTTTGGTCGCGATCTCCTCCCAGGAATTGGTCTCCAGGTTGTAAGCATGAATCTAAAGAAATATAGTCATAAGTGAACAAACAGAAAACGTGTAAGTTGTAGCAACAAAAAGGTGTGAGGGGGGACTTGTCCAGGTACTTTGTCTAGGGGGTAAGATGTCCAGGACGTTCCGCCTCCTAGAATGTAGATCCTCTGTCGGTCATGTGCAATTTCATGCCTGTACCTGAGACGGAAACACACACATATGTATCTGCATAACACTTATTGTTTAGCTCCCTCCCTGGATGCACGTCTCCCTGGACCCGTACCGCTCCTCGGGCAGATCATCTGGGGGGTTATTGGGCTTAAGGTGGATCCACTCCCTCGTGGTCAGGTCCAGCCTGTGCAGATCCGTGCTGTAGATGTATCCCGTCGTCCCTCCAAACACATACAGGAAGCCATTTATGATGACCATGGCCTGGAGGACAGGGAAGCAGCTGATTGGTCAACGACATCTGAAAGTGAGAAGTGAGCTGAGAAAATCGATTTCCGGGCCCACCTGTCCGTAGATTCTGTTGGGTTTCTTCCCTCGACAGTTGAGCAGCGACCATCTTTTGTACTTCACGTTACAGACGTGGACGTCGTTCCCGTTGTTTTCGCCGAACGGGATCCCGGTGCCGCCAAAGACGAGCAGATTGTTGCCATGGAGCACAGCTGGAGTGACACAGAGGCCATCGGTGTGAACTTTCACCTACTGAGGAAACATCGGAGGTGTTCCTGGATAAACGGGGGCCCACCTGACATGGAGGCCAATTCGGTGGGCATATAGCCTTCAGTCCGGATCTGCTGCCAGCTGCCCGTGGCGAAGTGGTACCTCCACAGCTCCCTGAACAGAGGGTAGTCCTCATTTTCCGACCCGCCAGACTCATCGTAGTCGGGGTTGTACCCGCCAAACACGTAAAGGTTTGTGTTGTCGGCCACGCAGCGGTGGCCGCTACGGGCAGGGGGAGAGCGATGACCTGGAGGAGGAAGAGCAAAGGATGACAAGAGGACACCTGAGTGAGTGTGTGAGTGGCAGCCCCTATCTTCACTGGATGTTTACTACATAAGCGCTTGAAATTGCAGGCCATATTGATCCAGTGAGGAGCTTTTTGAGGCTTGTATGGGTGCAGTTAATATAGTGATCAGGTTCAAATCCATCGAAACGTCATTAACAGAGTCAGGACTGGAATTTGTGAGTGTGCTTTATTGGCAACGTTGGCTCCAACAAACAAGAGACTTGACAACGGTTCCACCACACTGTTGATAAATGGAAGTCGACAGATTGGAGGTTTGCGAAATAACGGTAAAATCTGTCCAGAGAGAGACGGAATACGAGAGCTACACAACGACAATAACCTCTTTGTTAGTCAACAAACACGAACATTGACAGCCTCACAACGGCAGCCGTTCATATCGGACAAAATCTGATAAAACATTTACTGTTTACACATTTGCAGATGGTCTTGTAGCCGTGGTTTTGCTTGTTGACACGCTGAGAAAATGTAAACATGATTTATTGGGTGCTGCCACATTTAGCCTACACTCGTCAGCACCTTCTGGGGACCATTTAGACTCCCGATCACCCGCAAACAGGCAGCAACGGATACAAAGCAGGTCATTTCTTGAGTTACACCTTTATTTTGGTGCGAAAAGCGTAAATCATATGTTAGTGCAGGGCTAGTGTTGTTGACCGACCTGCTAGCGTCTCGCCGTGCGGCGGCCTGGCTGTTAGCCTCTCAAATGTATTCAGCTGATCCGGAGTTCGGGCGCCGCCAGCGTTAAACATCATTTCCCCCGATACGATCCACCTCCGGGCAGCGTCACATATGATAAAAACTTAACCTTTTCAAGTGCAGATAAAACATGATCGTTTATTACACAGCCCAGTCACTCCAGGCCATTCACAATTTTTACCCCCGGCTGTCACCGGCCCAACCAATCACAGCGCTCGTTGTTGGGACGCAACGTCATTGACGTCGCAACAACTGTGGTCTCAGAATTTTTTATTCAAATTTATTTTGTTACAGTAAATCTGCGAGCAAAAATTAAGAGTGAATTCTTACCTATTTGATATTGATTACGTTCATTTTGCATAACATTCACGCTTCACTTTTCGATGCCGAATAAGAAAGTAATTGAGAAAGGTAAACAATGTCATGGTGTAGAATACAAAAAATGCAGACGCTGCAAATATCGATGAAACAGTTTTCAGATATCGTCCCAGCATGAAAACTACCAGGAATATTAATATGAAATAGATGCGCACTATGTGTGGAGAGTAGAGATTTTGACAAAGATTTATTTTCAGTGTCATAATTATTTGCAGTATTTTGTGGTCGCTGGATCGGGTCTGGCTGGTTTATTTGCAATAATAGACGACACGAGACGATTTTTCTTTTTATTAATCAAATGTAAGTGTTTTCATTCACTTATATCAAACGTTATTTATGCAATCTCTTTTCATGATGCTTTAATGTTTTTTCCCCTAGTAGATAAAAGTGACGTCACCAATCAGTTAAGTTTGATGATCAACATTGCCGTCATGAAACTTGACCAAGATAGACCTAGATTCTTTTCTAGACCTATACCTTAAAATTAACCCACATCAATACAGACGAAGTAAAAATATGCTCGTTTTCATGTGACACATTCATATGTTGAATCATTTTCATTAATTTCATTGATGTGCAATTATACGTCATTTCACTTTTGACTTTTGTTTCACGACTGTTGTGAGCGCCCAATCTAACCGGAACCTAAGTTTGTTGTCTTTGTTTTCGGGGGGCTGTATTGATCCAGAGTCCGTCATGGCCACACTCGGCGACAGTAGGGCAGAGTGCCTTAGTAACGTACAACTTTCGAAATCTCCCTTAACATCTCCGGAAAAAATCCGGGAGCTCCTCAGTGATGGAGTATCAAAGGTGGACAGTAACCGTAACAGGTGGGTGTGTGGAGATTGGGGCGGGTAGTGACGTTATTTACGGGAGGGTAGATGAAATCGAGCCGCTAGCGCGTTGGATTAGCCGCTTAGCATTACGCTTTCCGTTACTCCAGCTATTGCTGCACACTTGCAGGCTTGAGTGACCAAGAATGTGCAGCATTTGCGTGATAATTTTCATTGAATTCCGACGTGGAATGGATATGTTAATTGCTATCCCCATTGGTATGTGAACGAGCTCAGTAGTAGTTATGTAACTGTCTGGGTACATGGTGTGATAAGAGGGGGTGGGGCACGCAGCTTTCACCACGGGAACTACTGCACAACTTGAGTGTGCTTTTCACGTTATTCACACCCGATAGTTATATATTTCTGCACAAAATTCACATTGAAGGATATGTAGTTTGTTCTCATTTTTTTAATGCCCGGGAAGAAATAAGAGTTAGTCGAGTTCCCCTCGTGTCCCATATTTCCTCCAGTAACGTAGTAGTTATGTTCGACGCTGGCTATCACAAAACATTGCTAGTTCTTGTCGGATTTATTTCAGAGTGGCAGTTATTTTCATCAAAATAGAGATTTATTTTCAGTCTGTAAGATATAGTTTTTTTCTGTGGTTGAATTCCAGCAAAGCTGGAACTGTGAACATTCAAGACACTAAAAGTACCTGCGAAGCAACCAACAAAGAGGCCTTTTATTCAAGAGTGGAGTCCTATTCAATATCCTTTTTTTGCTTGTAACTGACTGTAGGTAAACAATGAACTTAATATGCTGCATTTGTACATACTGTATGAATGGTAAAGAATGAGCTTTGCCAGTTTTCTGCCTCATTTCAAATTGAAATGAGCTGTTTCATATTCTATGGAGCTTTCCTTAGCCCAGCACTGTCTGAAATGGGCCGGCAAACCTCCCAGCCTGTCCCCGTTGATGTGTGCCCGCTACGGCTGGATCAACGTGAGCTGCGACATGCTGAAGTGCTCCAGCTGCCAGGCCTTCCTCTGCGCCTCGCTGCAGCCCACACTCGACTACGAAAAATGTGAGTGGAACCGCGGCCCACCCTCCTCCTCAGCCGTTAAAGTCTGGCAGGTGTTTGTCTTGGCTGACGCTCCTCCTGCCAAATTGTAAAGGTCGCTCGTTTCTCTTGTTACACACAGACGAATCCCGCATTGCAGAGATATCTCGGCAGCTGCGGACTCAGCATGAGAAGTTTTGTCCTTGGCCGGATTTTCCATGTCCAGGTGAGGGCAGCAACGTCATCGCCGCCTGGCAAAAACGCCACCGCGTCATTGAAGTTGTGCTATTTCCGACTAAGGCTGAGTCGCCGTGGTGTTTACGGCTGTTTTTGTTGCAGAGCGGTTTTGGCTGCTCCCGGCCTGCGAGCCTGCTGCTCTGCTCACGACTCTGCTGGAGCGCTTCAGGAGCGCCTGTCTGCTCGCACAGCAGCTGCCCGCCATGAAGCCTGAGCAGCTCAAAGCCATGGTGAGACACAGATGCTGCCTCTCTCAGAATCAGGAATACTTCACTAATATGCACTCCTCCTCTCTTTGTGTAGCGCAAAAGGAAATACTGTGGGTAGACATTTAAAAGATATTTGTTAACAAGGAAATAAGAAAACACCCCAGCTCGCCAGCACACTACAGAATATGGTTCACAAGACATAAATGATAAGATCTTTTTCACATTTTTCAACTTTTTGAGTGTCATTTTTGTGTCGTTTTGCTGCAGTCCCTCACCGAGGAGGTGATCAGCGTGGTGCTGCAGCTTATCGAGGAGGAGGAGAAAAAAAGAGGAGGCACTCTATGTTCAGAACCGTTGGCAGTTCAGGTTGCTGCCTGCATCGTCTCTCTGTGTGGCTGGGCTGCTAGGTGAGCTCAAGCCTCCTGCTTCGCACATAAATACACAGTTGAATGATTTCCAGCGACTTCATAAAGAATAATAAAGTAGAAATGGAAGTTGTGGATGATCCCTGACCTTTGTGTACTCCCAGCCCAGCCCTGCACGCCATGAACCTGCCCATCCTCACCTGCTCCCACTGCATGCGCAAAGTGGGCCTGTGGAACTTTCACCAGATGGAGGACAGAGTAGGTGATGGCGAGTCCTCACCAACCTCTCCCACCCCATCCACTCCTGTGACTGCATCAACAGCAGCAGCAGCAGCAGCAGCCGCATCGGCCACACCAGAGGGCCCCAGCGACCGAGCCGTGTCGGCCTCGCCCACCGCCACCACTCCGTGCAGAATGAAACTGAGGAGCCAGGACACCACTCGCCCAGAGCAGGCACGGCAAAAATCCAATGAAGATGCAAAGCTTCTCTCCAACACCCAGACCGTTTGATGCTCAGTGTCTGTTGTGCCAAACAGGGCGAGGGCACCCCTTCTCCTGTTGGGTTGCGAGCCCGGAGCCGAGACTCTCCCAGTCCCAGCGAGGAGCTCCCCAGCCCGCTGACTCGGGGGAAGAGGCTGGCCAACCGGAACAAAGGACAAGGAGAGTCTGCGGGGGGCGATAGCTCGGCCAGCCCCCAGCCGCCTCCCAAACGCCTGTGCCTCTCCTTGCCCGGCACCGGCCCGGTGAGACTAATGCATTGAAATGGAAATGCCTCCATTTTTTTGTTTTTTTTACAAATGTCGCTCAACGCTACACTTTCTTCCAGGACGGTCCACTGCACAAGAACTCGTTCGAGCCACTGGCTCAGCACAGAGACTGGTGCCCCTGGATCGCTGTGGGGAAGGAGAATGTCAATCCAGGGTTCAATACGACCAAGGACAAGGATTCGCCGGTGCATCAGCAGGGGTGGAAGGCTGCCCTCGAGCTCCTGATGCCAGCCAAGAAAAACCCAACCAACACTGGCAGCCCGGCAATGGTGAGTCCAGGTTTGATTTGTATGCCCAGAGAATGTCAGAAAATGTAAACTAGCAGTGATTTGTGTACAGATAGAGACACTGAGCTAGAGTGTCTCAAACATCTATGTCTTTCCTGACAGGGTCCTCGGGATAAGTCGAAAAGGGTGTTTGCAATATTCCGGCAATGGCAGGTATCCTCTCCATCTCAGTAGATTAATGTCTTCAACGTGTCTGCGGCCTTTTCTCCTTTGATAAGAATTGACCAGGCCTGTCTTTGTGATGCACAGCTCCTATTGTTGTCCTGTGACAGGTGTCTCTCCCTCTCTCTCTCTCTCTCACATACACACACACACACTGACACAGTATGTGTGGTTATCTGCCATCTGTGTCAAAATCTTGTTTACATTCAGCGTGAGACCTGGAGCAGGTGTGTGTATGTGTGCCTTTGTGCGTGTATCAGTGAACAACGTCTTTGATGCTGTTTGAAGTGGGCATACACAGAGTTGGCGTAGAAGTAGTGCACCTCCTAAGGGCGTGTAGATTAGTTTGGTCGAGTCGCCCGCACATGTCACTGCACCATCAAGGACATGCAGGAAGAACATTTCCCATGATCCTCTGTGGCTCCAAACACGTGAGAGAGGGTCGCGCAGCTCCACAGTGGACCGCCTCTGTTTACTGTCGTCGTGCAGCGAGTAGTGAACATTAACCTGAGCGAGATCTGACCAGAGTCACTCTATTTGATTTTTATTATCTCTAGAAAGCAGCGCGGGAGTGAATTCTCCTGCTGATTGTGTAGGATTTAGTTTTCGTCGAGTGCGGGCGAGGTGGAATCATGTGCCATGAAGTTTGTACCTATTTGTACCCGTAGAAGGCTCCCGGGCCGATGCCGCGTGCCTCCCTGTCCTGCACATGCTCTCATCTCAGAGCCTTTCAAATGAATTTAATAAATATTTCTTTCTCTCAAAGTCTGTGCTTCAGTCTGCATGTTGGTGTTCTTGATAATCTTTCAAATTGAAACTAGAATTGATGAAGAGTGCCTCACCTGTTATTTTTTCTTTGCATTTTAAACTAAGGTGTGGAGGAATGCGCAATGGTGTGTGTGTGTGTGTTTGTTTGTGTTCCATAGGATGTCTAGAATGAATTTATACAATTTGTTGCAACAGCTTCTTTTCATTCTTAGCAATTGGTGCATTAGAAAACCTGAAAAACAAGCCTGATGATGACAGCTGTAATCCTGCATATCTCCACCTGGCATTGAATGTGTCAGAGGTTTGCAACAGTGACAAATGGGCTTTAAGTCACCCGTTCGACCTATTTCCCGATGTGAAAAAACACTTGATGTAACAATCGGGCTGCGGTGAAATGCTGCTGAACATTCTGTCCTCGTATGTGCGTGTGAGGAAAAGGATCGTCAGCTGCGTCCACACACTCACACGACACGCAACATCTGTGTGTGTCATTTATCCCTCAGGGATGGTGAGGAAGCCACAGCTCAGCTCAGAACATGCCGGAATGTCCAAATGCCCCAGTGCCCCCTCCCTCCAGCTCTCCTTTATACTTTGCCTATTGACTTTGAGGGGAGCTTCCTTTTTTCTTTTGACCTCTGGCACACACTGTATTTACAAAGGATCTCCTCATCAGAAAAGGGAAGAAGTAAGATAAAGCACTTTGTCAGATGCTTGAGAAATCCAACAGACTGTCCCACTCCAACCAACTGGATAAAGCAGATTTGATAAGAAGACAAAATGTTCATTACTAGATCAGGAGGTGGATGAAAGGAAATGTTGGTGGGGGCAAAAATGTATTTGCCAAGTAAAGAAGTTAGCCGTTGAAAAATAGAATTGATATTCAATAAAACCCGCGCACTTTATAAGTGCTATGCTGCCTCTGCACAACATAATGTATAAGCACTCATACTTGCATACTCAGAAAACAAAATAATTCCACAAAAACAGTGTAGAACCAGGGTACAGGCCATTATTAATGAACTGCCATGTTGTCAGTTTAATTTTCATGTACCAGAGTTTCACAAATAATTGGAAATAATATAAAACTAGGAGGTGACAGGAACCGGCGCTATTGAAAACTTACAAAACCTAAAAAGTTACTTTTATAACTGATTATAGCTGATTTATACGTTATTTTATCTATCTCCGTAAACTTCACCACACAACATCCAATTTAACAGACTGAGGCAGGGCGTGAACTACAGACGCGTCCGCTCCCCGATGACGTAGGTCGCGGGCCGATGACGCCATGGCGGAGGGATCCCAGCCTGACGCAGCCGTGCTGAGGGGCGACGGAGGAGGCGGAGGCGGCGGCGGAGGAGGCGGAGGAGGAGGAGGTCTCGTTAGGACGGAGGACGCTGCACCGTGGAGACGTCTCGCTGTGAACATTCAACCCCCCCTCGAAAGCCAATGTTAACTTTGGGATAGTTCGCCCTGCTAGGCTGTCCGGCGTGAGAGGAGGACGCTGCCCGTGTACTTTGCTGCTGTTCTGCCGGCGGGGAAATAGCAAAGAAAAATGTCGTCTCCAAGTCCGGGGAAGAGGCGAATGGATACCGACGTGGTGAAACTGTATCCTTTCAGAACATAAACAACTGTCTCCAGCCTGCTCCCGGCCGCCTCTCCCCGCTACGTAATTGTGCTCTTATCGAATGTTTTCGACCCGCTAGCTGTCAGTGTGTGATGCGAGCGTTCATTGTCACTGTGCTGTTTTTGTGTAAACAACATTTCTGTTAGCTAGCTAGCTTCTCCGACCGCGATGCCGTGGCCTTTATTCGTTTCTTCCCTTTTCCACACTGTCTAACATTCTCCTGGAAACATCCACATAGTTGCCTCAAAGCCTTATTTTACGACGGCTACCGCCGTGCAAGCGCTATTCTCCCCCCTTTCCCCTCCGTGTTGCACCAAAAGCAGCTACGGCAGCGCTTCACCATGTAAATGACATCATGGCAATTCGGTATAATTCTCTCCGTTGGCAGTGTTGTTGCTCCTAGTATTGCTGTTGCTGTTGTTGTCACGGCAAGTTAAAGTCCTCCTGGCCTTAACACACAGCGTGTTTACACAACGTATAGCTAACGTCAACACCTCCAACAACGCTGCTTGGCTTCGTCCGAGCCACATTCGTGTTGTTTAGATGGTTAAACCACAACGCGTGTCTGTTTTCATATTTATCGGTGTAGTTGTCGCACACGCTGAAGCTCTCCTATTAGTTGTGTTGTTGCATTTATCCCCAGATCGAGACGTTTGGATTGTAACGCAGCTGGTTGGGCTAATTCCACCATCAAAATGGCCACCTGATCCGAGTCTGACTGTTCTTGTGTGTCTGCAGCCTTCACAGGCTCGGGGTGGCCTTTTTTACATTTCATAAATGCCGTTAGTTGTTGTTTCTGGGGTTTTAAAAACACGCAAAGCAGGTGTTGGTTGTTGTGGATGTGTTTCAGCAGGTGTCAGTCCCCTTGGCTGAGGAATGCTAAACTTTTAGCGTCCACATAGTTTGACTATTTACTCTGTGACTGTGTTTTGTTTTTGATCCAGTTCACTCTGGTTTGACAGGGGATAATCTAACTGTGTCGCCCCACTACCATGTTCTGAGGCTGTGCGGCGTGTGTAAGGAACAGTGTGAAGAACTGGTTGTTTTTTGTGTGAGCTCAGTAGAAAGTAGCTTTAATGATTGGGTGACCTGTTACTAGCCGGAAACTGCTGGAAG
>OMPJ01013878.1:2641-13401 GCA_900312935.1 Carapus acus | reverse complement strand
CAGACGCCGAATCGGACACAAGATCCTGTACTGAGGCCACAATATAACAATGCTCTAGCATACACACACACACACTCACACACACTTGTGCAGTGCCGTGATGGCATTTGTGCTGACAACAGCGTCGGGGGGACGGTTAGCTCACACACTCACACATACACACACACACACAGACACATGCTGACCCCGGGCCAGCGGCACAGAAGGAAAGGTCAGCTTGTTTGTGTGTTAAATCTGCAAACGTCTGTGTGTGTGTGTGTGTGGGTGGGTGTGTCAAAGCCTTGATTCCTTGGCACAGACATTGCTCTTTGTTGTATGCGTGTGTGTGCGTGTGTGCGGGCGCGCTGAGTGGATTACACAGATAAAGCAGAGAGTAATCTCATTGTGCCTCATGATGGAGCCATTAATCAGATGCTATGTGTCCCTATGTCTGTGTGTGTGTGTCCCTAGCTCTCTGACATAGCTGTCAGTGACTCTGTGCATTTGTGTAGGTGTGAGTGTGTGTGTGTGTGTGTGTGTGAGTCAATTAACGTGTCTTAAACCGCTATGGAGGACAGTCTCAGTGGGTGATGACACCTGTGTAGCCATTTTGTCACACACAAACACAGACACACTCTCACTGGTGCTGCCTTCACTGCCCTTTACAGTACCGGACAAAACATACAGACTGAGATTTTACAAGCTGGGTTTGTTCGTTCATGCGGTCCTGTGGGGATGAGGATGAAGATGATAGCAGAAGGGGGCCGTATCGGGGGAAACATTTGCGGCGACAAATCACAACAACTGGTGATTTGTTGCATTTAAACGACGAGAAACGAGACAAAAATTACGTTTCTGTCGGAATCTGTGCCGCCAGGCTGCACAGAGAAAAGAAGACTCCTCCACACACACACACCGGCACGCACACAGAGGGGGAGAGACAGAGAGAAAGAGCGTGAGAGAGGGAGGGAGAGAGAGAGGATGACGATGATGGAGCTGCTTTAGCTTTCGCGTTGCATCAGTGAGGAGAAGAACCCGAGATGTGTTCAGGGCCCCGAGCGGAGGCACCAACGCGGTGACAGGCAGCACATCGCGCTCCATTTACAACGCAAACACCGACAATCAAAGACGGGTACTTGCCCGGACAGCCTTTCCATCACCGGGGCGAGATTCCCGAGCCGCTCCGCTGAGGTGTCACAGGCGGATTTGTGTGTGTGGAGGTATCGCAAATCTTCACGGAGCGTCGAGGACAAACGGAAGAGGCGAGCGCCGCGTCGCCATCCCCGCCGCTGGCCGTGCCACCGGAGCGCTGCACTAGTGCTGCCCTCGCTAGCACGGAGGCGGCGTGTGATTGTGGAGGATTTTAGCGACTAAACACCCCGGGAGAAGCCGATTAGGCGAGCATGCCGGCCGTAGGGAGGCTGATGTTTGACGGCGTCGGGCCGCGGCTTCCAATCATCAGCGGAAAGAAAAGAGCCCACAGAATGGCTGGCGTTGTCGCCCTCCGATCAGCAACAGCCAATCATGTTGCGGAAGAGGACGTGACTGACGTAAATCTAGCCAATCATTTTGCTGATTAAAGAACGCAGACTCTATCACTGCCCAATCACCTCGGGGCTTTATTCTGTGGGGGGAGGGACATGCAGGTGTCGTGCAGTGGTTTGGCCTGTTATTAGGAAATGGCAGCAGACTACCAGATTTACAGTTTGACAGCAGAGATTTGACAGAAGGAAAACGCATATATCGGCCAGTTGTTATTTAACATGACGATAAAGCACCGAATTAATTAGCAGACGTCCTTGCACCGTGTTCTTCTCTACATGACATTTTACTTGCCTGGTTGGTTTGGCCATGAGAAAAAATAACAAAGAATATTCTTCACTGGGAGTGATAGATACTTCATCAACATTTCTGATTTTGACTCTGAAATCTGGTATTCTCCAATGTAGTGTACACTTATCTATATCAAGATCCTACCCCTACACCTACAATCAATGTAAGAGCTGGAGTTGTATTACTTTATATCAATATGAATATGATAGCACCTTGGTGATCACATTGTCAATCAAGATGAGTGAGACCACTGCTGTTTGAGCTTCAGTGAGGAACAATAATAATCTTCTTCTACTGCTTTGTAGCTGGTTTGATGGATACAATTTTGTTTTGGGAAGGAAAACAGGGGACCATCACCTTGTGAACAGTGTCTGTTGGTCCTGTGTGATGCATGTGTTGGTGGAGTGGATGCTGAGCAGATGGCCAGAGGGGCAACACACAGAGAGAGATGAAGAGATGAGATAATGCAACCTCCAGGTGATGAAGCGCGATGACCGTAGAGTGGAGATGAAATGGAAAAGTGATGGCCCCTCGGCATCTAGCCAGTCAGCAGATGGAGAAACATGACCGTCTCCTGAAAAAGAAGACCAGATCAAGAAGACGAGAGAAACCATACTGAGAGGATGATAAGACGGTCAGCAAAAGACTGGCTAAGATGACTGTTTGGCAGTGAAACGTGAAAATTTTAAAGACAATCTGGTCGGTGGATGCAAGAGACGATCAAACAGCGTGAAGAGAATAAAGAAAGCAGAATAAAAAATCGAGTAATATTGAATATGCGCGCCAGTGAGTTTTACCCTAACGAATGACTACTGCCATCTGATGGTGGAAAAATAGAATACAAAATGAAGGTAATGAATACTTCGCGATCGACAGATATAATCTGGTCATAATTCATGAAACTTAATTGCTATAATACAGGAAATAGATACAAATAGGAGGAGCCGACAAACAATCTCAGCGAGGCGATCGGAGTGATGCTGCCTTCAGGTGCCACTTCAGAGTGTAGATATTATTTCGTAATAACCCCAGCCCTCTTCAGACAGTTCGATAAGATTATGAAATCATCCTTGATTCAAATGTGTGCCTAACTCTGACATTGTTTTAGAGTCACTATCGTAATAATAGGTATTGGTTAAAGTAAATGCACTATTACATTGACCCACATTCTCCTTGACAGCGGTCAGATAAAACTGAATCCTGGCTCGCTTGTCGGAAGCGGCGTCATTTCCGAAGCATCCGTGAAGGGATCACGCATGTGTGCTCGCTGAACTGAAACACAGGCTCACACAACGACCGGCGCACTAAAACAAAGGTAACACGACGCAAAAGACGCGGTTTTCGCGACGAATTGGTCCAATATATAGAACGAATTTCGTGTTTTCATACCGACGAAGAAAATGTGGACTATTTATCGATTTAGTTTCTACTTTTCATTTTCTCGATTCTCGCTCGTGAATAGCTATCGCCGTAGCTAATCGCTAAAGGCATTAGCCGCAGCGTGTTCGAATGCAACCGCAAAAATTGATAGTTAGGTCTGCGCCAGGGGTGGTTGTAATGTTACCATTATAAAAACCATCGATACAAACCATGTTTGTCCAACTCAGCTCGGTTATTTTGTAATTTGATTCGATACATGGAGCGTCTACGGCGCTACAATGGCGGTAGCCTCTTAGCCGTAGCACGTTACCTACACTTGCGGGACGAAGCCTCGTAACAAATGCCGAACTAGTTATCCTGATTCGGTCGAGCTTCACCTGGCGATTATTGAATTAAGTCAAGCAATCGACAATTTGCATTCCTCACCGTTGCAACCGTCCGGCTAATTGCGTTCATTCATCGCTGCGCAGCTGCGGCCTGCTCGACCTGTGGTGATAAAGTTAACTTTATTTAAACAGCGTCGCTTTCAGATAGTCCTATTATATTAATCAATCTAGTCCTCATGCAATAGAAATGACCACATTACTTTCTAACAACTAATCACCCTATCCTAAAATAGGCAAAGTAGATGTAATTTAATTTTTTTGTTTTTTTTTAGCGGTCGTGACACTCTTTGTTCCTCCCCAGAGATATGACTTACTTATCAAAGTGTTAGAATTGACGGGCTGAAAGTTGAGAGTGGACCTGGTTTCTAGTGGGAATATGAATCAGAGATGTTTTGGGTTTTTTGTTTATTTTCTACTCGGATAACTTGTTACTGTATATATTGTTGGACCTAGATTAATTTGAATTCTGAATAGAATGAGAACTTCAATAGAATTGGATAGAATAGATAAGAGGCAAACCCGCAGACACAAATTTCGATTTTTGGAGCCTGATGCCACTTGTACCTTTCTTTTTCCCCACCTAGATGGCAGAACACGACGTTGATAATGAGCTGCTGGACTACGAGGAGGATGAGGAGCCTCAGGGAGCCCCTGAGACGGCCGTCCCTGCAGGCAAGAAGGAGGTGAAGGGCTCCTACGTGTCCATTCACAGCTCCGGGTTCAGGGATTTCCTCCTCAAACCAGAGCTGCTGCGCGCCATCGTGGACTGCGGCTTTGAGCATCCGTCGGAAGGTGAGGCCACGCCCACTAGCCCACCTTTTAAGTGGGAATGGATAAAAATACAGGGATTTTAAACTCCAAATGAAAAATATTAAGATGAAAATTTGCTTTTGATGATAGCCTAACATGGTCGAGTCTTGTTTACAGTTCAGCACGAGTGCATCCCGCAGGCCATCTTGGGCATGGACATCTTGTGCCAGGCCAAGTCTGGTATGGGGAAGACGGCCGTGTTTGTGCTGGCAACCCTGCAGCAAATTGAGCCAATCGACGGGCAGGTGAGTCTTATCGTGATCACCAAAATCCACCGAGTCCATCCTCCTTCAGCAAAATGTAGAAACCAAACAAAACTGTGAGCGTGAGCCTCAAGCCCCGCCTCCCTCTCGTCTGGGTTGCAGGTTTCGGTGCTGGTTATGTGCCACACCCGTGAGCTGGCCTTCCAGATCAGCAAGGAGTACGAGCGCTTCTCCAAGTACATGCCCACCGTCAAGGTGTCTGTGTTCTTCGGCGGCCTGGCCATCAAGAAGGACGAGGACACGCTGAAGAAGAACTGCCCGCACATCGTGGTGGGAACCCCGGGACGCACGCTGGCCCTCATCCGCAACAAGAGCCTCAACCTGAAGAGCATCAAGCACTTTGTGCTGGACGAGTGCGACAAGATGCTGGAACAGCTGGGTGAGCAAGCGTGTGTGTGTGAGGGTGTGTGCCTGTGGTGGGCGTTTCACAGCCAACTGTCAAAACAACAACATTTGGTCTGAAGAGCTTCGCTACCGACCGACGGCGACCGAGCCTGAATATTTTCGGGGGGGTGAAACGAGGTCACGCTTTTGAAGCGGGTCCCGATGTTCGACATTTCCCGGCATTGTTTTCGTCACACCTGTCCTCCGTCTTCCCCCGCAGACATGAGGCGTGACGTCCAGGAGATATTCAAGCTGACACCACACGAGAAGCAGGTCATGATGTTCAGCGCCACGCTAAGCAAGGAGATCCGCCCCGTCTGCCGCAAGTTCATGCAGGACGTGAGTGGATCCGCCCCCGTTTGTGCTGCTCAGTCGGCCATGTTGATGTGCAGTAGTGCCTTGACATACAAGCAACGCAACACAGGAGTTTTTTGAGATACAAGCGGTCTCTGGGTCAACATTACAACATTTGTTAGGGATAGGAGCGCAAATCTGAATTTAAAGGTAGTTGGAGTCATTTGAGATAAGAGCAGACTGACTTACAAGTTTAGTCATGGTACAAATTAAACTCATATCTCAAGGTACTAATGTATATGTTCATTTGGATTTATATGTCTAATGATAATGCTAATTTCTACGAGGCTTTTGGTGCTTTGGTCCCTCTCAGCTTTGCCCACTTGTGGCTGTCAGTGCCATAAGTGGCCATATAAGGGGGCAATAGGAAACACTCTAGGCAGCTTTCGTGGGCTCAGGACTCACACTCCTCCTGGCCCCACTGCTGCCTGAAGAAACACAAACACACACACACACACATACACACACTCTGCTGTTGTGCGAGTGTAGTGTTGGTAACCCCTCCTTCTTTTCCCCCGCGCAGCCCATGGAGGTGTTCGTGGACGACGAGACCAAACTCACGCTCCACGGCCTGCAGCAGTATTACTGCAAGCTGAAGGACAGCGAGAAGAACCGCAAACTCTTTGACCTGCTCGACGTTCTGGAGTTCAACCAGGTATGGACGCGTTGAGGAGGCGGGATAATAGGAGTTAGTCAGCCAAATTCATTGATGTCTGAATTTAACTGGAGCTGTCTGAGGCCAGGATAGCGCCGAGGTGTTGAAGGAAGGGCACGGAAAGGTGATAAAATCTTTCTGCAGGTCATTAACTTGGTGGTTAACTTTTACAATGTGTGCTTAAGAATGCAAGTATCTAAAAATTAATATCTCTGTAAATGTGCTGGAGGTGGTTCAATGCTCAAAACGAGGCCTTCAGGTGCTTCAACGTGACTGTGGCCACTATAAACCACTAGAGGGCACTGTTGCCCTGCTGTCTTAGCCAGTCTCTTCACCAGGATAGGAAAGGTGCAGAAAATGTTTTGAAATTTACTTCGGAAACACAGCACTTCCCCAAGATACAAAGTCGTCTAAATCAATAACATATCTGGACTTAGAAACAATGAATCTTACTAAGAGACTCTTATAACCCACTGAGTTGTTAACTTGGCCACTGTCTGTAATTTAGAAAGGGAATTAGACCCTTTGTGCCCACTAGAGGGCGCTGTTAGCCTGCCTGTCACAGCCTGGTGTCTCCTCCGTTTCAGGTGGTGATCTTCGTGAAGGCGGTGCAGCGCTGCGTGGCTCTGTCCCAGCTGCTGGTGGAGCAGAACTTCCCCGCCATCGCCATCCACAGGGGCATGGCTCAGGAGGAGAGGTGGGCGGGGCCTGGCCCGGGTCACATGACCCCACCCCCCTAACCCTTTTCTACTCGCCCTCTACATTCGTGACCTTTGCTCCTCCCGTCCTCAGGCTGTCCAGGTACCAGCAGTTCAAAGACTTTCAGCGGCGCATCCTGGTGGCCACCAACCTGTTTGGCAGAGGCATGGACATCGAGAGGGTCAACATCGTCTTCAACTACGACATGCCCGAGGATTCCGACACGTACCTCCACAGGGTGAGTCGCCTAGAATCACGCCCAACATCCCATAATATACAAGCTTCATCCAACATAATCAGAATTCAGAGGCGATGATGTTCCAGTAGGGTTAGGGTCGAGACCACTTTAGTTGTATAGCGCCTTAACCCTTGTGACCCTAACCCTAACCCTTGTCGCCTCTTAAGTCCCTAACCCTAGTCCATCACCCTAACCCCGTCCCCAATCCTAACCCATCACGTTCCCATGTCCTGTTAACCTCTTGATATGGCTCAATGGTAACCTAGGCAACCACTTGACGCATCTAATCGGAATTTAAGCACACACACTCAAACACTCGCTAGTACCCTCTATACTCCGATGGTGGTGAGTAAATCATTTTAACAGCATTCCACACTTTGTCGTAAACATCCCGACTGACCTCAGTAGAACCCGGCTCTTCCCGTAAGATGAGGAAACCCCTTCAAAGAAAGATTGAACTCCAGGAAAACACAAAAATGTGCTATAAATCAGAATCTCACCTGTAATCCTTAGAAGAAGTCTTGGCCGTCAGAGTGTGTGTGTGTGGGCACATGTTTGCACCCCATCCGGGTGTCTGGATAGGTTCACGGCTGACCTGCTGACCTCTCCTCCGTGTCCCAGGTGGCCCGCGCTGGCAGGTTTGGCACCAAAGGCCTGGCCATCACCTTCGTGTCAGACGAGACGGACGCCAAGACGCTGAACGAGGTGCAGGACCGCTTCGAGGTCAACGTAGCCGAGCTGCCAGAGGAGATCGACATCTCCTCCTACAGTAAGTTCTCCCCACCGTCGCCGCTGCCAGATGTCGCCGGGACGTGAACTTGCGCAACGCCGCCGCAGGGGGAGGGCAACTCGTCCCACACCGGCTTTGAGCGGCTCGGGATCGTGTTTGTTGTGTCATTGGAAAGAAGGACGCAGAATGGAAACACCCCAGCTCCCTCTCCCCTCCAGCGGAGGATTCCCGTCTACTTGCGTGTGTGTGTGTCCATACGCAGCTGTTGGCAACATTCTTGAACCGGCATCAGAGCAGAAACTTGACTAGTTTCGTCACGGTGGCCCGGCAACATGAATAATTTGCCTATTTGCGTCTCAGTCGGGTATCAGACGGGATGATAAACAAACATAAACACCCTGTGTGTGTCTAAACCTCCCCTCTCCCTCTTACAGTCGAGCAGTCCAGATGAACGATGTGTGTTCCACCCAAGACCGTGTGACCGAACATGGAGGAATAAAAGAAGATGAACCAACCCATTTGCGTTTAACCTACTGCCTCCATTTCTGTTTTTGCAAGTTCACAATGATTCTTTCCTTTTATGTCTGCCGGTTTGCTTATTTTAATATTTTCCTTGTTAATCCCTCAATTTATCATTTTGGTTGAAGAAATAAAACATTTTTATACCATAAATCTTGTGGCAGGACTGTGTATTCGGGCTTAAGCTGATGGAGCACACACGTCACTCGCGCCTCTATTTTCTCGCCAGTTGCTACGTGCCAGTGACAGATCATTTGAAACTTAAAAAAACAAAACAGAAACCCAACATGAAACTTGAGCAGAGGCCACTTTTATCACATGGATGGAACGAACAGAGCGAGAAGGCGGCAGCACTGCCGCCGCTTCTCGATCCGCTTGACAGCGGAACCGAGTTGAGAGAGACAGAAAATGTACAAAACAAACCCAAATAAACAGCAGAGTCCATTCACTACTCATTAAATGTTTTTACAAAGGCAAAAAAAAAGAAAAAAAAAGGAAAATAGTTGGTGTTGGTCCAGTCTGAGGTTTGCCCCAGTTCCAGGGAATGCTCCTCAGCATTCCACCACCAGTTAAAAAAACGAAAACGCAGTGTAACAACCATCTGGAAGAACTTTTGTCATGTCAGCATGGTGAGAGCAAATCACCATTAGTGCAGTCTGAGCTTCTTCGAGAAATTCTCGAATGCGTTCGTGTCTTTGAGTTGAAAGAAGCTCGCCGGTGAGTTGAGCGTCTGCTGCAAAAGCCTTTGCCTCGCAGGCTTGTCGGGGCGGGGGGGAGGATTCACAGTGCTTTGTCCCAGAACGTGGAGCGGCGCTCGGTGGGGGGTCCTTTCACCTCCGCGCACCGTCGTCCAAACGTTTTCAGTGCTGAACAAAGTGCTCTGTTGCTGTCCGGCCTCCCGGGTGGCGGCGGCGGCGGCGGTCCGACCTTCCGGCCGGAGCGGCGGCGGGACTTCCGGGGGATTGTGGGTTGCGTGTGGTGCGGCTCGGGGCTCTAATTTGGGTCCCCGCGTTTGTTTGAACAGGCGAGTGAACGCTAGAATCCACTCCGGTCACACACGTCGTAATGAGTAATACGCGCCGAGGCAGCGGCTCGGCCCTGCTGCCTGTGGTCTTCACCCGCTTGGAGCCTGATGAGCGAAAAGGAGGAGGAGGAGGAGGAGGAGGAAGAAGGCGTGGTAAGGGGTGGCGAGGCTCCTCGTCTTAAAAAACGTCCGACCGCAGGCCCCTCCGCGGGGGGTCTCCGCTAGTCCACGAACTTGTGCGTGTCCCCGTACATCCAGTGCTGCGGGGGCAGCGCCACCTCGTTGAGGTGCGCGCAGTCGTCCCTGCACTTGCACGACTGGATGAACATGGCCGACCTCTGGAAGCGCTCGCCGTCCGGGCAGGCGAAGGTCACGGGCAGGGTGCGCGTGCGGCGCGGCGAGCAGCAGCGGCCGTCCGTGCACAGGCCGCAGTAGTTGGGCCGGTACAGGCGGACGCTCAGGCACTCGCCGTAGGACAGGCGGACGGGCTGCGGGGCTTTGTAGGTCGCCGAGCACTTTCTCCCTCTCTGTTGGTTGGTGTTGTTTGGGGGGGGGGGGCGAGCCGCACAAAAACACAAAAACGCACAAATATAGGTCAATTACAGGACGCAAAAGGGAAACTTTGATTAAAATCCACCATTGTCCTCGAGTGGGTAAAGGGGGCGGCTACCAATAAAACAACAATTACACCACAACACCACGTAAAATCACCTCTAATTCTCATGATTGCCGTTAATGCTCTTCCTTCCTTCCTTTTAAGGCTCATAAAAAATCAAGACTGGGGCGACTTGGCAGCTCGGCGCCCCGCTGCTTTTATTTTGAAAGGCAGGAAACATTTAGAATAACATTTGCGCAAACGTTGCTACGAACGACAACCACAACACGCCGACACCTGCGATCTCTAATGGCACCGGAGAGAAAGAGAGAGGGAGAGAGAGAGAGAGCGAGCTCCGTGTGTGTGTGTGTGTGTGTGTGTGTGTCTGTGTGGAGGCCTGCGGGATTAATTTAGCCGCGCCGTGTGAGTTCACACTGGGCCTGGCTATGGGCAGTTGCTTGGCAGGAATGCCGCTGCGGGGCGACTATATTTAAAGAGGCGCCGGGCTGCCACCGAAACGCGGCTGAGTAAGCGGCGGCGGCCCGGTTCCCACTGGACGCGGCGCGTCCTCAAAAGTGTCCTAGCGGCGGGATAATCTCTGTTCTTAAGCGAGGGGGATAAAGACGGCCTTAGCACTAATAACATATTTACTCTGGGCCCCAAACGTCTCATTTCTCATTCTTTGCCGCACGGAAGCGCGGAACGAGGGAGGGAGGGAGGGAGCGAGGGATGGAGGGAGTGAAGCGGGAGCGAGGGATGGAGGATTGTTTTTCTCCCCGCTGAGACAGACGACGGGAGATAGCGTCCGACACCGCCGCCGGCCGATAAGCCTTATCGGCGCAGGCTTTTAGAATCCGCGGCGGGCCTGATAGAATGTGGCGATACGGCCAGACAGTGATGGCGGCGAGACA
>OMPJ01013851.1:0-16336 GCA_900312935.1 Carapus acus | reverse complement strand
ACTCCGGCAAAAAAAAAAAAAAAAACTCTATCCCCCTCGTTTTCAGGCCCCGCGTTTACCCCAGATATTGTTCCCGACAAACTTGAGGCATATGGGGCAGCCGGAGGGGAAGTGAAAGGGAGTGAGGGTCATTTTGCCAGAATGAAAGTAGGCCGTTGCCGTAGCGCCGCACCGGCTGAGGAGAAGACGGCGCCGTGTGGGGGGGGAACTTACAGGTCTGCTTTCAACACCAGCTTGTTCCGTGAGTGGGTTGAGGGGACAGACTGATGAGATGGACACGATGGAGGGGGAGACACAGAGGACAAATGTGACAAAGTTAAGACATCAGACACAAAAGCACAAACACAAACACGAGATGGGGCGATGGCGGCTGTAAAAATGAGGCCAGTTAATGGAGACAAGTTAAGTTTAACAATTCATGTCTGAGTCTCCCAGGTCACGTTCCTTCCTCCCACAGACACAAAGATATTGTTCATTGCGTCTCTGATTTGTCAAATACCACCTTTAAAGCATTTCGGTGCCTCAGCAAAGACGTTGATGTGTTGAGGACACAACCGCCTGTTTGACTAGTTAGCAAAGCGCCTGCTCCACCAGATCTGACCTCATTACAGCTTCTTGCAGCTTCCCAGGAATGGTGTCAAACTCAAAATAGGCCATGACATGAATAAGGTGCTTGAGATTTGTGCAGACTTTGTGTTTTAGCATTACAGCAGAATCGACTAGCGATGCAGAACTATTCCATTAATGCTGAGAAGGAACAGAGGCGACCAGGTTATCACTTATTTTGTCTTCATAAAGGAGTGAAACTACACACTCGAGTCAGAGCGGTTGGTGTGACGCATGTTGCTGTTGCTTTTTACAACCACCTGGTGTCAGTGTGATGCAGCACACGCTTGGCTCCCAGCATTCCCACACATACAGATAATTTAGATTTTGGTCTCATGTTACATATTCGAAATATATCCAAATTAGTTAATGGGATGGATGGCAGTACGTAGCTTCCCCCTGTTTGCACCACTTTACACTTCACATGCAATGAACATGGTACATAGTAATGTTTACAAATGTACTTGACCTGATGTTTGATTTTCAATTATATCAATTCTATCATTTTGATTTACCCTTAATTTTTTTACTGCTCCTACAATCCAACAAAAGCCAAAGTAAATGTTACTTCCTCGAGGGAAATTACTCTTGTCTGGGATACCAAAAAATATTTCTTATGCCTAAATTAGATATCTCTATTCTCTAAAACAGACATAGGCAGCACAGAAAAAGTAGCATCAGCACATGTGTGCGATTGAAGTTGTGCGCGAGTGTGAATGAACGTATACACTATGTCGGCTGTTTTGCTGCCACTGTGTGTAAAAATTGGCCTACATTTCACATTCACTCCTCTAAACATGTGCACAGACGCTGCTGCACCTTAACAATGGCGGTCGGGTGAGCTGGTCCCTACTCTCAGTCTCTATTTCAAAACGCAAGCGAGCGTGTCCCGTACCGTAGGGTAGGTTTGGTTGCAAAGGAAAGAACACACACTTCTGCGTGAATCCCAGAGCTTCCTTCACTGCTGTTCGCCGTGATGATATCAGACCAAAACACAAAGCGGCATTGAACTTCACTGGCATCACATCCTTGCCCCAGATCTGAACATACCTTCAGGCAGATAAATCAAAACTGTAAAACATTTCGATGTAAGGATCAGATTCTAACAACGGGTCCTGCACCTGCGATGGTTTCAGCCTTAAAGCGATTTAAAATTGACCTCTTGAGATTCAGAACATCATCGCCTAAGTGCAACCAAGTAACACTGCTATGGACCAATCAGAAACTGGAGGCAGCAAAACAGCAGCCAGCCTGGATACACACACTCATTAACGCAGCATGTGTCCCCCCCCCCCGGCCTTCAGGTCTACACTCACACACACACACACACACACACTAGAGGAGAGTGGCACTGTGCTCTTGCTATTTGCCGGGAGACCTCGCCTTCACCACACCCACACATCGCATGACTCCCTGCCTCTTTCCAGCACACACACGAGCTCACCATCGTTCTCACACACACGCACACACACACAGCCTTTATTTATAGACCTTCAACACGCACGCACACATACACAAAATACAGATTGACTACGCTGTGCCGGGTTACGTAATGGTGTCCTACTAAGGCAGCGTGGCACGTGACCAGTGTTAGATGATGCTGAACTCTTATGAGAGTTTGGTCTCTCTCTCTCTTTCTCCCTCTCTCTCTCTCAAACACACACACACACAAAGAGTGGCTACACACACACACACACACACACAATCCCCTCCTCTGATTCAGACTGACATCACTCCTGCCGGTCTCAAGGCTGCTCTCATCAGCCGGGTTGCTAAGCAACCCTTTCGTCCACCGGCCCCAACCAATGCACATTTAATCTGGGAAGCTGGGAGACTGGGATGAAAATAAATAAATAACTCAATTTCCAAGGGGGGTGACAAAAAACAACAACAACAACAACAAAAAAAAATAGCTGACAATCTTGCTGCGCTGAGAAAAACGAGGGGACACGGAGAGAAATGAGAGCGAGAGAGGGAGAGGAAGCGAGGAATGTCTTCAAAAGCAAAGGCAGGGGAAAGAGCAGCGATAGTTGCAGTGACAGGCAAGACCAGCGCAGGAATTCTGATCTTGAGGTCAAGGACTGAATAAAATAGTCAGAGAAAGACTCGCACCCAAGGCAGAAACTGAACTGCCACAAAGTACTCCACCACCACCGAAGCAGCATAGAAAAAAATGCAGAAAAACAAACCATCGTCTGTCCGCACCGTGTTTTAACTATTTGAATATATGTATGAAGATAAATAAAATATATAAAATAAATGACTAAATTAATTTACCTAGTATATTTAGTATACTAGGTGTGTGTGTATATATATATATATATATTTGGTATATTTATATTAATTTTTAAATTAAAAGTCAGTCAGACAGTTCCGAATGATCCGAGACCACCAGACGACCACTTCCCGACCACCAAGTCCTGATGCGAAAAGCATAGGTTAGCTAATCATAATAAACCCAATAAGAGCAGGGACAACCAGATTAGTCCCTCTATTAGGTGCACCACAACAAATGAAAACAACAAGAATAAAGCTGGCGAGGAACCCGAGCTGCCTAATGTTCCATTACAATCCCTGTAATTGTAAATATACTGTCAAGCTAATATGGTTATTGATACAGCACTGTCAGAGCATCTCAACAAGACTGGTGATAATTTTGTTGATCACAGATGCCAAACGTGATTCTGACAAAAGAGGTCAAAATTCTTGCATTAAAACCTCTCCAGTGAATCAAAGCAAAACTGGCACAAAGAGGTTACAACCGCAGAAATACAATCAAGAATTCTGATTTTTATCTCTCTCTGTACTTCTGTCCTGCCTGTGTAAGCCTTATGATTGCACAGGCACTCATCCCAGCGTCTGATAAACGCATTTCCGGATTGGGTTCAGCAGGTCAGAGATTTCAAGATTTTACTCCCTTCATCTCGAACAGCTTTCGGTTATTGCATACACGCCTCAGCTTGGACACCCATAAAATCTGAAATGCAAAATATGGCCAAACCCTGGCTCTGGGCTTCAATTTAGTGGGTGTGGAAGACCAGGCTCACAAGTTGACATTAAAATTTGACAGTTATTGAGGAGAATGGATTTCAGGACCTATGGGCTAAATGTCTTTGAGTCATATACAGGTTTTTACACTAAATCAATATTCTTAGTGTGTTGCCAATACAATGTACTTACACAGGAGAAGAAGAAGAAGAAGAACAAAAGTCTAACGTGACTAATATTCTGGTATACAGGAACTTGAAGATACATCCAGCAATTTTCAAAACATTATCCTGATACCAAGGTATGAACTGATTAACTAACCAATTAAGTGGGACAAAAGGCTTTTGTGGAACGATAACAGCTGCTGAGACATACCTGGGATGGAAGATGGAATACACAGAGAATATGAAGTGAGGAGAGGTGAAGGGGCAACAGGAGGCTGGAGAGAATGGAGATGAAGATGGAGGGGTGCGAGCTGAAAATGAAATGGGTAGAGGATGTAAAAGGTCAACAGACATGACTTTGAACTGAGGAGATAGAATGACACACACAAGTGATGGCTTATGGCAGAGAGGGACACAGAAGGGATGTAAGCAGCGACTGTACACATCTGTGCAATTACTAAATATTGCATGTTGCAACTTAGTCAAATCATCAATCAAATCATCGAATCATGAACACAAGAGATTAGAGTCTCAACTCCTTCTGCTCTCCACAACCTCTGATGAGCAATGGCACTGTTCATACAAAATGCATGCGGTCGCTGAATTATTTATCTTGCTTTTTATTTCTCTCTAGAACAGAGAAGCTGAGTTTAAAAAAGCATGAGCTGAGATGGCTCAGGTACGAAGTCCATCAAAATGATGTTCCGCTTTGAAAAAATATGAATCCTGCATGTTGTATGGATGAGAATGAACGGTACAAATCAATCAGCCTCAAAGATTTTGATGCCTTTGGATTTGGTGTTGGAAATCCATGCAACAAAAAAACGATTCATATCACAAATAAAAATTCAATTTCTAACGCGATGACTCAAAAAAGTCTGTATGACACAAAAGCAAGTGAGAGCACCTCCCAGGTGAATATTACTAAGATCAGTCACCTGATATGATGGTGACGTTTGCAAAGAAATCATCTGTGTATTACAAAAACATAGTGGAAAACAACTCCCATATGAACAAGACAAAAACTTAAGAAAAATGACTATAATCTTTATGAATCAATGTGACGTGATGATGTGAAGATTTTTTCTGCTGGCGTTGCCATTTTAACTATGAAACGAGATTAACAATTTAAAAAAGTTGAAATATACTGTATTCACGTTAAGATTTTGTGGTGAGGAATTTATTTGGAATATGTCGTCAAAAAACAATAAACTCAAGATGGTCAACTCATGACTCACCTTTGTGTGCATTTCTAAAATACAAACGCTTACAACCAGTCCATAGACATGCCAAAACCCCACACTGCATTAAATGCAGCTCCACACAGATATTCTGACACATCATTCTGAGGCCGCTGTTTACACATAGGTACGCTGTCAATAGGTGTAATTTCACACAGAAAGCTGTAAAAATAGATGGTTAACTTAAAATCCACCGTGACGCTTAGCCGTCCACAATTCAAAGATGCTGTCTACAAAATGATAGGCCACATTCGCAGTAGAGATAAAAGTCAATTTAATGTGCTGTTTGAAAAGTTTACCTCATTCCAAAGGCCCCCCTGGTGCCCGTGGGAGAGTCGAGGCTTTCTCCTGGCTTGCTTTGCCGATCCCGGTTCATGTGTTGTAGAATGGAGCTCAGCTCTGTGATAACTGTGTTCTTGGTGTCTGCTGTCGATGGGGGGCTGCGCAGCTCTGGGGCCTGATCGCCCCATAGTTTGGATGTCCTCTGATTAGGAGTCCTTGGAGGTTCGGATGATGAAGGTGGAGGTGGAGGGGCCTCGAGCGGCTCTTCGATGAGGGCGTCGTGATAAAGAGATGTTCTGTTGATGACGGGCTTGCCTTTGGGTTTTGGTGGTACTGGTGGTCGGTCCACCAGGAAGGCGTGGCCATCTGCAGTGGCGTAGAGGCTCTCCAGAGCGCTGTCACAGAAGCCCCCCTCAGATGACAAAGTGGAGATGCTGGAAACGGTGCTGGTGGTCTCCATGTGTTGAAGGTCCCCACTACTGCGGCTATCTACCTCCTCAATGCCTGAGTCACCCACCCCAGACTCAGCATCCGGGACAGGAGGAGGATAAGTAGGTGGCAAACTGTTTGCTACCCGTTTAAGTTGATCGTTGACAGGTGGTGGGGCATGAGCGTGATAAGGGGGTAGAAGAGGTCCCCCATTCCGTCTCTGTAGCTGGATCATCTCTGCTATGGCACTGGCCTGGTCATCTGGAATGTCAATACTGTTGGCGAACTCCAGCGGTGGGGGCAGAGGCTCCACAAAATCAAAGTCCTCGTCAATGTCCACTGAGGCCAACGGGGGAGGGGGAATGCGGAAGGGAAGCTTCACCGGTTCATCCAATGACTCGCCCAAAGGTATGCTTCTTCTCCGAAGGGGTTGGGTATTTAGAGAGCTGGGATCCAGTTGGCTGGAGTCCTTCAGCTCAGTTGGCCTGTTGCTTTCTTGCCTCTCCATTTCTGAGGTGTTCAAGCTGACTTTGTTTGCCTCCAAGCTGGTGTGAACCATTAGCAGGCCCGTTGACTTTGTTTGCGATGAATCTGTAACATCTGCTGGTGCGCTCTTCCTCTCCTCTACTGCCTGATGTTGACGCTCCTCCCGCGCACCATCCAACTCATACTTCTGCTCTGTCATTTGCCTCCTCAGACCCCCTCGGCCGGGTCGCCCCACGGTTGCTGAGGTGATTGCTGCAAAACTTGTTTCAATTCCAGATCGTAGTTTGGTGTCGATGAAAAGAGGTTGGTTGAGGTCCGGTTTGTGGCTGGGCTGAACAGGAAGGGACTGAGCTTCGTGCTTAGACACTGGCTGAACATGAGGAGCATTTGGCTGATTTTGAGAATGATTCTGCTGATCATTCATGGCAAGATCGCGGGCTGCCAAGGCCAGAGCAAGAGGAGACTTTGGGTCCAAAGGCTTGCCTGTGACCGGATGGAGGTAGGTCCCGTTTGCCCTGTAGTGGCTCTTGGGGGGAGTAGCTGGGAGACTAACTGGACTGTCAAGGTTGGGGCATTGACCTGTTCTAGTGTTTAAAGGCTCCCGAACCACTGTGGGCTCCGGAGTATTAAAATCTGTCATGTTGCCGCTACCACCGCCGACAGGAGGCCCGAGCTGCGATGCAGGCGGAGGAGCCAGTATTCCTCTGAGCCTCTCATCACTACTAAACATACCCTCATCAATTGACTTGGACTGGCGCAGGCGAGGGGTTGGGATGGGACTAATGTCTTCATCCCCAATGTCTACTGACTGGAAGGCAATTGAGTTCTTTCTTGCCTCTAACCTTTTCTCTCTATCTCGTACAGCCCCAGCAATAGCTGCCGCGAAGGGGTTGCTTAGAGACATGGGGTCTTCAGGACGCAATCCCCCGCTTACCCCACCGAGGGGCGTGAGGGGTGGATGTTCAGGGGTTGTGGGTTCGATCTCCATACTGCTACCCTGGCTGCTTTTGCCACTGCTGCTGGTGGATGGCTCCTTGATGATGATCGTGGGAATGGGGATGGACGAGAATGTTCGCTCTACTGGCGTGGTGGGCATGGAAACCGGGCCTGAGGGGCTCGCTGGCATGTGACACGTTTTTTCAGGGCTGTCCTCAACATTGGACTGCTTTACTAGCATACCCTTTCTTCGAGCTGGTTTGGCTGGGACATACAGTGTCTTATTGCCCACCTCAGAATAAGGGTTCTCAGGCACTGGTGCACGTCCTCGATTGCGTGTGCTGTCGAACTGCTCTGAACTCTGGCGAAAATAGCCACGCCGCAACGTACTTACATCGGAAGTTCGGCTAATAGTGGTCACTGCATTTAAGGGTGAGTTCTGTGTGAAACTGGGTCGAGTGGTTCCAGAGCTTTTGGATATCGGGCCACCTGCTGCGTTGTAGGCGGGCGGCGAAGGGGGAGAAATGGCTGGGGGAGGAGGGATATCCTCTGACGTATCAGGCATTGAGAGGCTGCGGGCGAACTTGAGCAGAGGAGGTGTGAGGAATCCCTGCTTTTCATCCTCAGTTGTACCTGAGCAAACAAGCGGAGCAAAATACAAAGATAAATTAGCGTGGAATGGAAGAACCCATTTATCAGCTATTTTCTATCTTCTGATTACCATTGAGAATGTTTCAAATCAGCACGATACTTCATTTAAAATTTAGAAATGAATAACATAGATGTAAATATATAGACTAAACAGGTTTGACTGAGTAACTAACTCAGTATGTGAGGTTGTAGCAGAAGAAGTTGGTAGAGACGTTCACTCTGTAGTGTATTTGTAATCTTTCTCACAGGGCCTTATTTCTTGGGTGGTTATAGCTCTGCTTTTTTCCACAGGCAATTTTCTTTCAAAAATGTAAATACTGATGTTGAGGACAACAAAAGACCTGTGCTCCTCTGTGAAATTCTCAAAGATGCTCTTTGCATTGCAAGGTGTAATATAATTTACACTGAAATTTACTATCACCTAAAAGCCGATTGCGTAACTATTGTTTTAAATCAGTAGTGGGCCTGCAAAGTCGATGTCCTCTGCGTATTATGAGTTCTCATATGCCACAGGCAGCTAAGAGCTTCAGCTAAAACACACACACACACAGATGTGTGCACACAATACCTATGGACTTCTGTTTTTTGATTGTTCCTTTCTCAGGTATCCCCAGGAAAGCCCCTGGCACAGTGGGTGGCACCACTGCTACTCCCTGGCGGTCATGATACAAGGACTGCAAACCAGAACATTGCAATGTGGTTAGAATTAATTGATTGCATGGAAAAATAGAGGCTGAATGCACAAGCACTGGTAGCTTTACGGTTCACATGAAGATAAAGATCTGAAGATCTGTCACTTACATTCATATCAGTAGGCGTGACCAAACAGCGGCTGGAAGGGCGTGGCTTGATTGTGGCTATCTTCGCGTCGACTGCGGCCGTCTTTTGGGCGTGCGTCATTTCGTCCACTTTGTCTGAAGAAACAAAGCCGACCGTAACGCATCAGAATAAAAATTACACCAATGACACCAATTCACTTGCACAGCAAAATCTGATGGGCCAAACGCAAGCCACTCATTCTCAAGGAACCTCTGCTGTGGTCCCACACTGAACCCAGAATGGAACTGAAATAGAAAAATATTCCAAAGACATTCAGGGAAGGACGGGGGGAGTTCGATGAAATGTCAAGTGAAGCCGTGCAAGCTCTTTCCACAGCCGACTGCAGCAATATCCAACTTTCAGGGTTGTTCTTCTCAATGTCAAATGAGCAATGAATGAGAAATCTGTCAAGTTTGCCGTCATCTTTCCCAGGCATTACACAAATAGGTGAAATGGCAAAAGAGTCGGTGGCAAATTTGGCAGAGTTGGATTTCCCCCTGGTCTGTGATGATGTCATCAGATGAACTCCACCTACACGGATTTTGCTCATTGCAGCTACATGCTAGTTCTCATCTAGCCTCTTGTCACGGGCCTGGCTTCTTATGTGTAGTGATAGTAGCACGTCCATGCATTAAGGGTGTGATTACTTAAGGTAACTTGGAAAACAATCCTCTTCTTCTGTGTATCTGCACACAGAGGAGTAGAGAGGGGAGGAAAAGGAGGAGAGGAGTATCATTGACCTTAAGGACTGTTAAGAGCCGATATACTATATGTGCCCTCTAATGCATACACAAACACAGATACACTCACACGCGCAGAAGCACACAGACAGAAACAGATGCACACTTCCTCTATATTGGTCTCCCACTTGCAATGCAGCTACAGCACATCAGACGACATGCAATACCGTTGCCCTGGAAACCATCTGAGTAAAGCATTTCCTGGAATAAACCCCCCCTACACAAACACACATACACACACAGATACACACACACACACACTCACACACGCATGCACACAAACACACACGCACACACACATCTTTTGGTTCCCACTGTAGTTTCAGGCAGATTCCCCGCTGCAGATTTCAGCCAATCTGTTTCTGCAGGATACCTCAGATTCATTGTCTTCAACAAATCATCATTTGATGTTGTAATAAATCAATTTAGGTTTATCATTATTCTTCAACAAGGCCACAAAGCTAAACTTCACTCTTTGTCCCTCTGATACTGGAACCCATGGATGGAACTGGAGCACATATAAAATTGCTTGTTTTTCATGTTTGACAAATGCATTAATGACAAATGTATATCTTCCTTCATCTATTCTGTAATCTCTAAATTTTAAGGTTACAATCAGAATCTGGTCCCTCATATATGTAAGCATCAACATCCACTAAAGCACCTATGATAGTCTGAAGCTGATACCATATGTAGATACGGCGACACAATACAACATGCAGGCCTGCAAAGGAGACAGACAACAAAAGAATGCTGTACACAGAAATAGACTGCTGGGAGTGAGGACAGCTAACATCTATACTTCTTCCTCTCACAAACATATAGTATGGTCAGAGATTGAGGAGAATGGTAAGCCATGCGTTTCTCCATAGGGAGGCGGAGTGCAGACTTTTCATCAATCACAATTTGAAATCAGTCGACGGAAAATACGTAAAAGGACGACTATCCCTGCATCACAAAGTGGGAAGTCAAAGATTAAAATGTTTTCATGAACAAACACATAACCACAAACAAAACATGTGCGAGAACTATTAAAATATCTTTATAACAGACATCAAAATGTAAATCATGCAAATAGTCAAACAGAGAGTGAAAAAACATTAAATCAGACTATGCAGTTCAAAGCTAATTTTCAATATCTACATAGGTGATAGAAGTGACATGGTGAGACATGCAGTACATTATCTATGACAAGTATTGGATTAAAACTTCACAAGCCTACAGTTACTTACCAGTTTTCTTCTTCCTTAGAGTGGCTTGGAGGGGACAAAAAAAGAGTATGTCTGAGTTTTCATATTGACCACATCGCACTGAACACCCTTTCTGTCTTGTTATTGGAATCAAATGATGCATTTCATAACTTTTTTTATCAGATATCCGGATTACAGGCATTAAAATGAAGATCCTTTAAGATTTTGCTCATTCAGTATCCTCATAATGCCAGGCTCAAGACACAGTGCAGTAATCATTCAATATCCTCATAATGCCAGGCTCAACACACAGTGCATCTATGCTGAAACATCAGCAAAATATATATCAACGGAATGCTTGAAATATCTGAAATGGTCTATAAGCACAGTATATTAGATAAATTTCACTTTTAAACGAAGATAATTTTTGTCACCAAAACACCAAAAATGTACTGAAATTCAGTCCAGTTCAATGTCATCATCGTTTGATTGTAAGATGGTAGTGATCTCACAGTTTGCAGGGAATAATTCAATGCTACCAAATTCACCAATGAATCAGGTAAAACAAGACAAATCAGAGAACCTCCAAACAAAAACAACCACAATTATATACTTGCATTACGCATTCTTCCTTCTGCTATTGACTGTTCATCTCCTGTCTTAGCCAAGCTCAGTGCCAAGGCACTCAGCAAGCAATTATTAGTGATTGATCCAACTGTACACACTACACGACACGCTACTGTTCCAACCTTTGCGCCCAATAGAACAGAGATAGAGTATTGGTAATTAAATAAAAAGACAAAGAACCTACATGAGGCTGGACTTATTGAATCAAAATTTGTGTTGCAGCATCAATACACATCAAAGTCCAGTTCTACAAGAACACTGCTGTTACTATTACTGCTGAAAATGCTCGCTCAGGACCAAGATTTCTGTGTGAGCATAGCCATGTACACACACTTGGACACAAACTGATATTTGAGACGACCAAAGAGCTGTTTGTAGGACCATTTTGCTGCGCCCAGCAACAATTTACCACTATCACAGGTCGAGCGCCCAAAAGTGCCCATGTTTCCAAAAGACATATTCCAGCAACATTTGAGATGTGTCGTTTTTGTGTCTTCTATACGTGCAAAAGGCATTAAAACAAAGTTTACATTCAGTAAATGAGAGTCAAATGATGTTGAAAAATCATCACCACTGCATTTTTAAGTTTAAATAGTGTTAAGAGTGCATTACACACACACACTTTGCCTCAACTTGTGAAACTCTCGTGAACTACCGTTGCAGATTTTGCTGACCTGTTCGATGTCCAACCAAATTCTGATGAAAAATTAAATCTTTCTCTAACAGAGCTGAACTACATGTACAATATGTCAAGTCCATGAAAAAAAAGCAGATGCTGATCTGAACAAAGAAATGGCCATGCAGAAAATGGAGATGGCAGAAAGCGCTTGCATGAAGTACCTGTGAAGCATTACCTCCCAGCTTAGAAACAATAGACAATAGAAAGCAAATCATGGAATTATGGTCTATGCAAAATTAAGCTATAGCCAGCCAATAGATGTCACAGCTAGAGAAAATGGATTGCCAAAGGTTATGCAGCTCTACTGCTTACCTTTATCCACTATTGAGATATTAACAAATTATTGCGAGTTGAGAGGTAGAAGGGGAACAAAGAAGAAAATAGTTAGAGACAGACCCCCTAATGATGGTGTGAATAAGAAGGTCAAAAGGCAGTTTCTTACCTAGTTCCTCCAGCTCAGAGGTCATTGATTTGGAGCGCATTGAGAGCGCTGTGGTGGGCGCTCTTTTAGGAGGTGGGGGAGCTACAGGAGTGGGAGGTAGGGGACAGAGAGAAAGGCACAATTCATGTCAATTGGATGATAACTGATGGATTTCTTCAATATGTTGACAGAGTCATGTCTACATGTGTTCAATCATATGGATTCAGAGACTAGGAGGGCTTTAAATATCCTGGATCACTATATTCATGGATCAATGAAATGCCTACTTACCCTCCAACCTACCTCAAGTACCTACCTTCCTACCTACCTACCTAAGAAAAGCTTCTGACAAAAGTTTGAAAGGTTTCTAACAAAACACATCTATTGCTGTCATCAAAAAAATACCATATCAACAAACTTGCTTGCTTGCATTTATGATTGACAAATGATAAATGTCCACCTGATGACCACATTTCCTTAGTGTCAATTGTGGACAATTATCCGATTTCATTTCACTAGGGACTAGTGCCAAGGATTTTTTTCAAAGCTTACTTCTGGAATGTTTCTCTTTAAAATGGTCAGATCTATTTCATTTCTATTTTGCATTTCCTCACACGCCTGCAGAACACACACAGTCACCACCTGGAGACTGCTTCCCATTAAAGGTACCGTAAAATGGAACCTTTCAGGATGAAACCAAAACAGGATATCCAAATGAAACTCATGTATTGTTCTATACTGGGGACAGAAGCATTTAAAAAACTCACAAAACAAATACACATGATGCACAGAATGAGGGAATTTCATATGGCATTATGATTATGATCATGGCCATCAAGCAATATTTATTAATCTTATCACAGATCTACTTCATTTGCAGCACCTGGTGTATATTTTGCGTCAATCTCTAACCAAGGGACTTCAATGCAAAACAAACAGCAAAGATCAATAGAGGGATGTTAGCATTCAAAGCATCCACCTTTTCAGGTAATTCTTCAAGTCATCAGCAGTAAAGAGGCTTTGTGCAGTCACGCTTTGTCAGGCATCGCACAAGTGCCAGCTGGAATGACTCTCTGATTGGCTGCTGACAGTCAGTGTTTGCAGCCAATACACTTGTAAATCATCCACAAATCAGCTGAGAGGCTTTGTGAGATACAAATACGGTAGTAATGTCCAGCTAGGATGTGCTAATTTGGATGTCAGTTGAATAGCAAACATTAAATAGGTTTCAGCTCATTAGATTGGATTCCGACAACTTGCGATTCCAGCATTATCAAACAGGGAGCTGCTGGGTATGGAGGCTGACGTACCCTTTTTGCGTGCGGTGTCATCGGGGTCCAGATTTCGGCTCACCGTCACCACCTTGATTAGGAGCCGGTTGCCACCTTGGCGGATCATGTTGACCACTTGTCTGTGTCCCACTTTCACCACATTTTCCTGGTTTACCTGTCACACAAAAGCACTCGACACTTTAAAATGACTGAAATCCACGACAGGCATTATGCAGTCTCTGTGCAAGTTCCCACCTGCCCACCTGGGTTGACCCACAGCTTGTGTGGAAGAAACACACACACATAGGAATTCTGAGGCATAAAACTGTGAGATTGCAGATCATTCTGACCATGGCTGCGAGTAGGCTTGATAAATATGTGATAAATGTGCCGGGAATTAGATTGTGAAGTCATTTCTGACAAAAGGACCATTATCATGGATGCAGACTGCCACAAAGGAAAATTAGAGAACATTGTACAACTTCAAGAGAGGCAAGGAGGACTTCCACTTGCTGTTTGAAACTAAACCACAATGGCAAGTGTTCCTCCTATTCCTCGATGTTCATCAACATCGAGGAATAGGACTGACTTTGTGGAAAATAATTGTGAATAATGAAAACCGTTTTCAAATTGGTCGTGCTACTCAAGCTCCCAGCCGTTAGGTTATCGGCTCCGACTTGCAGTTGCGGATGCAATCATCCAGCAACTCAACGACTCAATGACACCCACCTACTCAACCTCTGAGTCAGACATATAGGACAGAGCATAAATCCAATACCTTTCATTATGAACCCACTACACCAGACTCAGAACTTGTCATTATTCTCTTTGAAAATCATTCTTCTGCTTATTTAACTCATAAATTCACTGTGTAGTTCTCAAGTTCTGTTACTTCCACCATGACCCATTACAGTCTGCATCTGTTACATCAATATCTTACTACCTGTATGTTTGACAATTGAAAATTTGCATGGCTGTGCAAAGCATTTGTAAACAATAACACACATATTCAGATTCATATCATTGTCAATCTCTTTTTCAGGATATATATGCAAAATCATATGGACAGATTTGATGCTAAGTTTTTCCACCTTTCTCTTCTCCTCCCAGGCCCCTTTCTCTTCCTTCAGACATTCTCTGAGTGACAGAAGACTATGACAGTGCTTTCTCATGAGATTTTCCTCCTCTTAACACGAATCTTAGGACAGAAGCCAGGCACTGTCTGCCATTTGCCTGTAATACAAATAACATTAATTTGAACAGGAGTAAGAAGGCAGATGTACTGTAGAGGTGAGGGACTGACCTAGATTTATGACATGACAGAACGAAAGAAAAAAAAGGAGAAAAACTGAAGCAAGCAAGAGCAAGAGGAGGTGTGTGTGTGTATGTTTGTGTGTGTGTGTGTGTGTGTGTGTGAGATGGATACTAACTTTTCTCTTAGGTATCATTTTAATCAAACAAATAACTTGGGCATTGTTAAGAGAGAAATGCTCTGACAGCTGTTTCTGTTTGACCTCATCTACCCTTCTTTAAGGATTTAGTGATACACTTTAAGTGTAACACACACACGCACGCACGCACACACACACACACACACTTAAAGGTTTGACTCAACTCTTCGCTATTGCATCTATTGTTGCAGAGTATAGGCAATAACTTGTCAAATGCAATTGTTTGTTTTACTATTTCTTATATTGTATGATGTGGGAAGGATGGATACACATTCTGAAGTCAAATTCATGCATTTTTCACTTCTGCCAAAGCTAAAAAAAAAAAAAAAGAAAAAAAGCTCGATTTAATTTGCTGTTGCCAGGATATTGGACAACGTGTTACATGGTTGACAGAGAAAAGGTGTGAGCACAAGATATCAATCTCACCTACCACTCGACTCCAGCAGACTCTGGACTAATATTAGCATTTATTTTTTTCATGCTGAATATACCTCTTTCGACTTGTCACTTACTCGTGTGTCAGCTCAGGTTTGTCTAAATGTATAATTGAGTCCTGTGCGTTTTGATCCTCGCATTGTGTGTGTATACATGTGAGTTAAAAAATACATTCAGACTACAAACCAAGCCTGAACCGATCACAAATATGAATGTTAACATTCTAATCAATAACACTGTAGACCAGTGGTTCTCAAACTTTTTCCAGTGATGTACCCCCTTAAAAATATATTTTCAGTCAAGTACCCCCTGACATGGGCAAAACATTTTTGGAAGAAAAAAGAGGTACAGTGCTGTAAAATCACTGTCTGATTTATTAAAGCCAAACAACTTATATCAGTGAACCTGATAAATACATCCATATTGCAAACATTGCATGTAGAAACAAAAAAGAAAAACAGAGGACGGTGACCACCAGGAAGGCATAAAACCAGTCAAAACTGAAACATGCAAAACGCTGCTAATTTAAATTTGTCTCTCTAATGGTACAAAATTAAATATATACATAAATAACTAAAATGTGTTCACAGAAATAAATCTATAACTTAATTATGAATAAATTATATTTTGTTTACAAAATAAATTAACTTAATAAATAAATAAATAAAGATTTGCTCACAAAAAAATAAACGTTACCTCTTTTAGGATCAAAAAAAAGAAGATTGCACTTTAAAGATTTTTTAAAGATATTTTGAAAAGCTTCACGTACCCCCTGCAGTACCTCCACGTACCCCCAGGGGTACGCGTACCCCCATTTGAGAACCACTGCTTTACACGATGCAGATAACAATCTCGCTGAATGACGAGCATCGAACCTGAGCGCTAGACGGGATATGGGGAGAGAGAGTGGGAGGGGACTG
>OMPJ01013822.1:0-10578 GCA_900312935.1 Carapus acus | reverse complement strand
AGGAGAAGGAGAGGAGAGGAGGAGAGGGGGAGAGGAGGAGGAGGAGGAGGATGCTCTACGGGTATTCCGGTGCTCAGCATCCCGTATACGAAAGCACGACTTGCCGCACACACGCCACCAACACGCCGCAAAAACGAAATCGAATCGAGGCTCGGCGTTAGATGTCCGTGCGACGTCTCTCTCTCTCTCTCTCTCTCTCTCTTTCCCAACCCCCACCGCCAACCCCCGAAAGGATGGAATGAGCGGCCGGGCAGCGCGGCCTTACCTCGGTGCTGTCCTCTGCGGGCCGGCGGAGGATGGAGGAGAAGAGGCGCAGGTGCAAAGGATGCGCAGCCCAGCGACGCCCAGACACACACACAGGCACACACCGAATGAAAGAGAGGAAGAGGCGAAGCGGTCAGTGCAGAGCTCCTCATTTATACACACACACACTGCACATACACACACACGCAGGGAGGAATAACACGGGAAATCTCACCTGTTTTGACCGGGATCCGGCTCTTGTACCTGATGCTGCTCGTCATGTCGGCCGCTCACCTCCGTCGCTCCGCCGAAGCTGCGGCTCACAGGCAGACAGCGGCCTCTCTCCGCCTCACACACACAAACGCACACGCGCACGCACACACACGGCTCAAACGCCACACACGCAGCATCATGACAGGGGCTGAGCTGACAGCTCGGCGCCCCGCCCCTTCGTCGCAGCTCAGCCAATCAGAAGACGCAAGAGGCAGAGGCCTGCGTGAGGTGGAAGGCTGACGGAGTGACGTCACGAGACTTCATTCATACAGTGACTCCGTCACACCGGGCCAGCGATTTAACGGCTGCGGGGAGAAAAAAAAAACTTTTATAAAGAACTTTTCACTCACAACATTACGACACATTATTCAAAATTTTCTTTATCTATGAGTCGGTCTGTCGTAGATCCTACACCTTTTGGTAGGTGGATGCTACCTTCCACCTACCACTGCGCCCCCTGGTGGCAGAAATATGAAGCAGTTGAAATCTTAAATAATTTTGTTTCTGTGTACTCTGTACACAAAGTATTTAGGATTTTCTATTGCCATTTGCCCTCAGTAAGACTTCAGTTAAACACTTAACCTGACACTTGGCACCGTGTTGGCAAACAGCACCGCAGGCTTTCATGTCTACTGCGCGCTGTCAGCGATCCAATATGACAATCAAATATTTTATGATGTGCATATTTACTTAGGACAGGCGTGTCATGGTGGGACAAAGCAAAGACACTGTCCTCACATTTATCAGAGACTAGGGCCTGCACAGGAGCCACACCAATCCAATTTCTCATAGCTGGTTTAACCACGATGTAGTTGTAAAAATAGTGTTGGAGACATACTGGGAATGTTTACTATACTAGCATACTAGTACTTCAAGTAGAGTATGTATGGTATGCCTGTGATTTGTCATTTAATACCCGTGTCAGGCTCCAAAATTTGCCCATAAACCACAAAGTGCATGTAATGGGTTCCAATGTGTCAATGTTGACTTACCTGGTGAGAGTGTATCACTTAACTTGCCACAGCGCAGCAGCTTGGTGTGAGCTAACGCTCGCTACATTCACGGTAGCTATCTCGCTAATCGGGCTGTAAATGTTGTTTCCCCGCGTCAAAAGTTGACCATGCAAATCTTTCGTTGTGCCTCCCTCACAAAATGAGACAAAATGAAAGGCATGCAGCCTACTGTAGCACAAGATGGGGACCGTTGCTGTGGAGGATATCAATTCTGACGTCAAAATAGACTTGCTAAAATATAATTATCACATCTTCCCACAGCCTGTGATGGGTTGCAGTTTTGATAACCTTTCAATGCTGACATCCACTGTGACCGCCACATTTCATTTCTGCCTCTTTCATGCATTTTGGTGTTGTGTTTGGGCACCACCGTGGGGGCGCTGTGGCGCAGGAGTGGGTTGTGTACACAGGTATACAGCGCAGAGTCGTTAAGTGAAGAAGAAGTGATCACAGGAGAGAGATTGGAGCCTGGCAGATTGGGAACTGAGTGAAGTTAAGTCTAAGGTATAATAAAGGTAAAGAGAAGAAGAAGAAGCTTGGGTTGATTACTCTCAGGACACAGTCAACGAGGTATTGCTCATATGTTTTTAACTTATTTGGGCTTGTCTTTAATAGTCTTCATGCTCATTATTGCCTTGTCTGTATGTTTTCACTGTGTTTCTGTATCAAGCAAGGATGATCCAATAAAAATCAGTTAAGGAAAGCGCTTGTCCCTGTTGTACCTGGAGGAGTTACATCCACTGTATTCAAGTTTCTGTGGCGGTAGAGAACACACTGCTTTTAACGTTTTGCTGGTCATTATGATGGATTTTCACATTTTATCTATACTTGAGCAGTGCATCTGATACAGCAAAGGAACGACTGGAAACGCCCATATGATTTGGATTTAAACAAATCAAATTGACTCAACTTCAAAAAAAAAAAAAAAAAAACACTCAACCTAATGATCCGCATGTACAAAACAGGTGGTCCAATCAAATGCCTGGAACACAAAATCTAGAACAGGAAGCTCCTTGAAAGGCCATGGTGTGGCCTGGAGCCCATGCATGCAAAACGGCCAAAAAAAAACCTCAGCAGGGGGAGAGAGAGACTCTCCCTCTCTAGGCATCCATCACGGAGCAGCAATGACCTAGAAATGAGGTGAGGAACTGGGTCATCAGGGGAGATGCTCAAAGTGGAACTGCTACTCCTACACAGCAAGAGGAGGCAGGACAGGTGATCGGGCCATCTTGTCAGGACGCCTCCTTTGGGAGTCAGTCAAGTCATGTCCGTCTAGGGAGGAAACAAAGCGTCGGACAGGAAGAGACTGAAAAATGTGTCAAACTAAAGGTCAATCTTTTTATCTGGCCCATGAGAGCTTCAGTGACTCTTTCAATGTAAGTCTTTATTTGCTATCATTCTTAATTGATAATATTTTGCTAGCTGCCTCATATAGGTGTCCTCATCAAGCTTGATATAATATTGCCAGGAAGAAAAATATCTGAAATTCAATGTTGATTTATTTTTAAAGTCACTGATTAATAGTAAGGCTCAAAGTTAAATGTCTTTCAAAGAGACCGATGTTAAGTCAGTGAAAATCTGGATGCAAAGTGTTTTATTTCATGTCAACATTCAGTCCAGTTGCATCAGTTTGGGTCTGAGACAGAACGTGAAGTCAAACAGCCCATCAGACGTCCAGGCCGTGGGGGCCTGTTGATTAGCTCCTCTGCTCTGATGGTAACAAAACGTGATGGAGTTCATCACTATGCGTCTTTGGCACAGAAGTAGTGAAATTTACGCCGACAACGAGCATCGCCCCATTTCCCTGTGGAAGGGGGACAGACGTCAGTGCTGCACAATGCAGCACTTTGGACTCTCGGAGGTCCGAATCACAGAGTTTGGACTCTTTGTCCTCTATGACATGTTTGAATCAAACTGCAAACACTCCATACCATCTGGCTCCGTTATCAAACAGTCCTCGAAAAGACCAGAGCGTTCGAAGGCGTGGCCTTTCTGTATCTCCCCGTTGGTGAAGTCAAAGTCTGAGCCATCTGTGTACCAAAACGAATTCTCCTGGAGAAGGACGCAGGTAGAAGTTGAATGAAATTGCCGCAATTATATGGGAAATGACTTTTGGAACGTTTATCCTCTGGTTCTCCACGATCACGTGATCAGAGAGTGAGAACTTTGACTTTTTACGCCACTTACCTTTGCAGCGTCAAAGGCTCCAGTCCAGGTGGTGACTTTTTTCTTCATGACTTTTAACACATTTATGAGTTCGTGTTCACTGTGGAATGAGGCCAAATGGGCTCCCTTTTTCATGCAGTCATTCTACATGTACAACAAAGAAGAAATGACAAATAAAAGAATAAATCTGTGAAAAACAGGAAAGCAGTCAAAAGCGAAGGTTTGACGGGAGAAGTTGTAAGGCGGTTACTTACTTCAGCATCTGCGAAGTTTCGACTAGTTTTTACAAGAAGGAAACAACGAGTTCTATAGAACTTCCAGCCACCAGGACACGAGTTGGCTGGGAGATAACACCACATTATCAGTCATCAGTCAAAATAAATTGATGAAGCGGTCATAAATTACGTGAAGCAGACTGACCTGTGAAGGTCACCTGTGAGCAGAGAACAGAGACAACATCAGGGCCAATAAAACAAAAAAAAAGAAGATACTTTTAAGAAGTGGAGATTTAAACAGGATTGAAAAAGGCATTCAAGAATGAAGACAAATGTCATAACACTCAAAAGTTGAAAATTTTGAGGAGTGTGTTACTCACCGAAACTACGCTGAGGAGTGTGATGAGACGAAGAAGGGAAGCCATCTGTGTCAGAGACGAGAGGGACAAAAGTGACAGACCTGAAAGTCAGACAGTAAATGCATCACGTAATCTGCCAGGTCTAACTTAAAGACATTTGTCAAGTCAAACACAAAGAAAGAATATGAGGTTGGTCTGACTTTTGTGGTGTGGAAGAGGAGTTGATGCTGCCACTACAGGTTCCTGTCTCAGGATAGTGTTGGAGGAAGAAAATAGAATTTAAATACTGTTACCTCTCCGAGCTCATACACACCTCCTCACACCCATTTCGAGACATATATTTCCATTCAAGAAATGATGCTCTCAAAGTAAACATACAGCAGGTTTTTGTTTGAGGAGCATATTTGTTTTGTCGCATGCACTGGGACATTCAAAGTAATTTCAGGTCAGAGTGTTGTTTCTTATTTTCAATTTAGAGGTCAGATATTCAAGTTTGCTGTGTCCGATCAATGTTTTCATGCTGCGCCTGCTCCTATGAATATTCTCACCCCTGCCTGTTTTCTGGATTTCGCCTTTGGGATTAAACACCTTTGCCTTTGAATCTGCATCGGCTCGTCGTCTGCGCCTGACTCCTGCCCGTCACCTGACACATGGTGGTTCAGTAGCAGTGCAAGCAAAGTAATAACCCATCGTCATACTTTGACTTGAGCGTGTCACTACACCTCAATCTGCTCCATCTGGCGTTTGGTTGGACCGTCTCCTCGTCAACCACAAGGGGATCGCTGAGCAGTACAAATCTGCTTTTCTAGGCTTCAAAGTCGCCAAGTCACTGGTTGAACTCAGGGCCGAGAACATTGTATTTTTGTTACAGCCGTGGTGGCTGCGCATACATGACAAACAGGTCCGTCGTTAATAGATAATGTGCCTCCCAACTGCCTTGGAAAGCGCCTGTCTTCCATCTTTCTTTTGGCTGTTTTTGGGGAGGGGGAGGATTAAGTTTGTCCGATGTAACAGGTTGCATGGATGCTAATGATTGTCAACAGCAAGGGAAGGAACGATTGGCGGTCTCGACTGACGTACCAACAAAGCATTCTGGGACTTGTAGTATTAGGGTTGTATACGCTGTATGCTGTTGAACTGGTCCAGCTCCAATACACATTTGACATGATCTCGGGGGCCAAATATCATTGCAGTGGGCCTGAGTTTGACAGCTGTGAAATAAGGCCTCAAGGGGCGCTACAGTGTATCTTACAAGTCAAAGTTGGTGAACTGCCCCCAGAAGTCCAACCAGCTCCACAACGGTATCGTGAACAGCACTAAAAAGCGCTTAAAAGTTGAGCATTTTCATCTGAATGTTTGATAATGTGACACGTGTACGTTACAAACTGTATACTGGCGCGTTTAGGTGCATGTCAATATTGTGTGTGTTGATATTCTGAACCACCCCTGTCCTTTGACGTTACTTTATCTCAAGTCTGCTCCCTCTGGGAAGTGACAATCATCTGTCTGCACCTCCTACCTCCTTCCGCTCCTCAACCAGAACACCCTAACGTTGTTCAGCCATTTCTTTTTAAAACTACAGAATAAAAGAAAGACACAAACTCACTGTTTTTCAGAGGGACTGATGTTTAGTCAGTGAAAATGTGGATGCAAAGTGTTGTATTTCCACATGTCTACATTCGGTTCAGAGCCTAAAACCCTAAACAGCTGCATCAGTCTGGGTCACGATGCATATCACTCTGCGTCTTTGGCACAGAAGTACTGAAATTGACGCCAACAACGAACATCGCCCCATTTCCCTGTGGAGGGAGGAAACATGTTAGAGCACAGTGCAGCACTTTAGACTCTCTGAGGTCCGAATCACAGAGGTTGGACTCCTTGTCCCCTATGACATGTTTGAATCAAACTGCAAACGTTCCATACCATCTGACTCCGTTAGCAAACAGTCCTCAAAATAACCACTGGGTTCAAACAGGCCGCCGAAACGAATCTCCCCGTTGGTGAAGTCAAAGTCTGAGCCATCGGTGTACCAAAACGTACCCTCCTGATGAAGAAAGAATGTAGAAGTTAAATGAAATTGTCGCAATTATATGGGAAATGACTTTTGGAATGTTTATCCTCTGGTTCTCCACAATCATGTGATCAGAGGAGTGAGAACTTGGACTTTTAACGCCACTTACCTTTGCAGTGTCAAAAGCTCCAGTCCAGGTGTTGACTTTAACAGCCAGGGTTCCAAACACAAAATTGATTTCATCTTCACTGTGGTAGGAGGCCAAATGGGCTTCCTTTTTCAAGCAGTCATTCTACATGTACAACAAAGAAGATATGACAAATGCAAGAATGAAACCTTGAAAAACAGGAAAGCAGTCAAAAGCAGTCAAAGAGGTCTGAAGGGAGAAGTTGTAAGACGGTTACTTACTTCAGCATCTGCGAAGGTCCGACTAGCTTTTACATGAAGGAAACAACGAGTGCCATGGACCTTCCAGCCATCAGGACACGAGTTGGCTGGGAGATAACACCACATTATCAGTCATCAGTCAAAATAAATTGATGAAGCGCTCGTGAATTACATGAGGCCGACTGACTTGTGAGAGTCACCTGTGAGCAGAGAACAGAGACAACATCAGAGACAACACTAAATGATTGAAAAAGCAGGGTTGAAAAAAGCAGTCGAGAATGAAGTCCAATGTCGAAACACTCAACAGTTGAAACACCTGAGGAGTGTGTTACTCACCGAAGCTACGCTGAGGAGTGTGATGAGATGAAGAATGGAGGCCATCTGTGTGACAGACGAGAGGGACACAAATGACAGAGCTGAGAGGCAGACAGTAAATGCATCACACAATCTGCCAGGTTTAAGTTAAAGACACTTTACAAGTAAAACACAAAGAAAGAATTAAAAAATGAGAATGAGGTTGATCTGACTTTTGTGGTGTGGAAGAGGAGTTGATGGTGCCACAGCAGGTTCCTGTGTCAGGATAGTGTTGGAGGAAGAATAGAGAATGTAAATACTCTTAGCTCTCTGAGCTCGTTCACACCTCCTCACACCCCTCCTGAGTCATATATTTCCATTCAAGAAATGATTTCGTCATAGTAAACATACAGCAGGTTCTTGTTTAAAGGGGGAAAATGTGTTCTGTGACGTACACTGGAACATTCAAAGTCATTTGAGTTCGGAGTGCCTTCTGGTTATTCTGAGGCTGAGAGGTGATGTGGGCAGAGGTGTTCATTGAAAAGTGGATTGAAATTGTGCATGTTTTCCCCTCTTCCAAACCTTTAAATTGAATTTAGTCTCCTTTTAACTATGACCGTTAACGTGGCTCACTTTAGAGATCATTTTTTTCTTCTTTCTGGTACATGTAGTGAAACTTGGCATTGATCCAACAAGTGTGGCAGCAGCTGCCCTGTAACATCATAAATTCCCACCGATAGTGTCGGGGTTCCTGCCCAGGAGGGCCGCCTAATGACCTCTACTGGGTCATCGTGTAACTGGAGCTTCAGCTGGAGACGTTATGTGCATTCGGCCACGCCCATGCCCTTTTTTAGAACTTCCGCGTTTGATTTTGTAGCTTGCCAATTCAAGCATGTGACAACTGTTTGTTGTTTTCAATTTAGAGATCGGGTATTTGAATTTGCTGAAGCCATGCCTCTGTGTCCCATCATCACTACGTGTCGATCTATGTTTTCATGCGACCCCTGTCTGTTCTCTGGTTTTCTGAAGGGGGAGGATTAAGTATGTCCAAGGTGACAGGTAGCATGGATGCTAATGATTGTTGATAGTAACGGAAGGAACGATTGGCGGCAGTGTTGCAAGGTAGGAAATGTAGGATTGTCGTAACAGAGACAAGACATTATCGTATTTTGAGGAAAATTATCGCACACCCAATTTTTGTTGACGGGGGGTGTGTGTGTGGGGGGGGTTCTCAAGTACGCATGATATCGGTCGCACTTGCCAGGGAATGCCACGTACCAATACAATAATTAATTACTCTGAGTCACACAAGACACTGTAGAGCTGCCTCACATACACGTAGCAGACCATGTTTGTGCTCTATCGCCAAGTTTTGATATTCTGAACCACCCCAGTCCTTTGACGTTACTTTATCTCAAGTCTGCTCCCTCTGGGGTGCGACAATCATCTGTCTGCGCCTCCTACCTCCTTCCACTCCTCAACCAACAACACCCTCACGTTGTTCAGCCATTTATTTTTAAAACCACAGATTAAGGGAAAGAGACAAACTCACTGTTTTTGAGAGGGACTGAGTTTAAATCAGTGAAAATGCAAAGTATTTTATTTCCTATCCACATTCGGTTCCGAGCCCAAAACCTAAACAGCTGCATTGGTCTGGGTATGAGACAGGAGGTGAAGTCAAACAGCCCATCCGACGTCCAGGTCATGGAGGCTTGTTGATTAGCTCCTCTGGTCTGACGGTAGCAAACGTGATGAAACTCATCACTCTGCAGGTTTGGCACAGATGTAGTGAAATTTACGCCCACAACGAATGTCGTTCCATTGCCCTGCGGGAGGAGGACACATGTTAGAGCACCATGCAGCTCTTTGGGACGCTCTGTGGTCCACATGATGGAGGTTGGACTCTTGGTTCTCTGTGGCGTCTTTAAGTTAAAGTCCAAACATTTCATACCAGTTGCCTCCATTTCGACGCAGTCCTCCCATAAAGGACCATAACGTTCAGAACTGCAGCCTAAACGTAAGTGCCAGTTGGTAAAGACAAACTTTGACCCATCAGTGTACCAAAACGAACCCTCCTAGAGGACAAAAAATGGAGAAGTTGAATGAAATTGTTACAATTATTTGGAAAACGACTTTTGTAATGTTTAACCTCTGGTCCTACACAATCATATGATCAGACACATGGTGGCGCTCTACTCAGACACACATGCAGTTAGTCACACGAGCGACAACTTTGACTTTTTACACCATGCACCTTAGCCGAGTCGAAGGCTCCGGTCCAGGTGGAGACTTTTTTCTTCATGAGTCCTCGCACAAAGTTGAGTTCCTGTCTGTTGTGGTAGGAGACCAAATGTGCACTCTTTCTCTTGCAGTCATTCTAAATGTTGGACAGATGGAAGGAAAAATGGAAGACAAAATGAATAAATTCTCGAAAATCAGGACAGCAGTCCAAAGTGAAGGTGTGAGGGGAGAAGCTAGGATCCTCACTTCAGCATCTCCAAAGCTATACGACCCTTTTTAATAAGAAGGAAACAACGACTTCCATGGAGCTTCCAGTCATCAGAACACGTGGCAGCTACATCACATTATCAATCATCAGTCAAAATGTACTGAAGAAGCGGTCGTGAATCACATGAAGCAGACTGACCATTAGTCACCTGTGAGCAGAGAACAGAGACAACATCAGGGGGAATAAAACTAAATGAAAGAAGATCATTTTCAGATACGCAGACTTCAGCAGGATTGAAAAAATGCATCCAAAAATAACATCAAATATCAGAAACATTGAACAGCTGAGGAGTGAGAGATGGAGAAGAGGAGCCATCTGTGTGAAAGAGGGATACACACAACACAGATAACAGAGCTGAAAGTTGGACAGTGAATGCATCACACAATCTGCAGGGTCTGAGTTACAGAAAGACACTGTGCAAGTCTAACAACAAGAATTAAAAATGAGGATGATGGCGATCTGACCTTCGGGCAGACCTTCGTGGTGACGAAGCGGAGTTGATGTTGGCGTGGCAGGTTCCTGTCTCAAGAGAGTGCTGGAGGAGGAATCTAAGTCTTATACACAGCAGGCTCTCTCAGCCCGTACACACCTCCTCATTACCTCACCCACCATTTACTCATTCCCATATAAGGGATTCTCCCTAGATAAACAGGTGTATGTTGGATATGCAAAAGTTTCATGCGACACGTAGATTGTCTGTTTGTGTTATATTTTCATCAAAGCCATGGAGGACGCCAGGGCCGGCTCTTGGCATAGGCGACATAGGCGGTCGCCTAGAGCGCCATCTGCTGGAGGGGCGCCGGGAGGCAGCCTTGGCCTCGAGGGGAAAAAAAAAAAACAATAAAAATAAAAGTAATTTTATTTAAGTGATTGTTCTGTTATGTTCTGTTTGGTGTTGTTGTTCAAAGTAAACTTTTGTGATTGCTCATTTGGCTGGTGTAATTTAGTCGTGTGTTTTCCCCGGGGGGGGCACCAGATAGTAATCTCGCCTAGGGCACTAAATTAGGTAGAGCCGGCCCTGGAGGACGCGCACGCAAACGGTATGACAGATGCAGGCAAACAACGGCCTGTGGCCCCCATCAGGAATTCACAATTTTGACTGCATTGA
>OMPJ01013788.1:46306-68018 GCA_900312935.1 Carapus acus | reverse complement strand
CCCCCACAATCCCCATCATAGGTCAACACAGGCGTGGTGACTCCTGATGGATAGATGGATGGATGGATGGATGGATGGAGACTGGGAGCGTGGATTGGGGCCCGGCGGGTGGGTGGCTGAAAGGAAATGGCACATCTCACTGTAACGCACCACCGCCCATCGCTTTGTCACAGTCTTGCTCGGCTGAAATCCTCCTTATGGTTGCGCACTTGCTTCTATCCCAATGAAGGAGCAGAGGTGGTGTGGAGCAAGTTTGATATGTAAGTTGAAAAAAAAAGAAATCTCAACTCTTTCTCCATGTCGCAGACCCATTAACAACAAATGAGGACAGGTGGTGGCTCTGCGAACAGCAACACCCTCCAGTGCTCAGGGTGACAAAAAAATAAAAAATAAAGCTCTCATTTGAAGAAGCTCGTCTGCTCCGGTTGCACTGTAATGACTCTGGATGAGTGTCCTTTGGAGACTCCAGTTCAAGATATATACCAGTGTTACTTGTTCATTACTGTAGAGGCTTTTGGCAATGACAGATGATATATGGCATCGCTGCAGCAGAATCTGCTGCTGGTTGTCTGGGTCCTGTCGAAAACATAAGGAGAACCTGCCAAGGCCCACAGGCTCTATAGAGTCTATGCTGCAGTCGCATAACTCCCATAAGCCAACATTTCCATTCAGTACATCAGACAGAATTCGAAGGGAGATCAGGTCTGAGAGGCAAAAATTATGCGTTTTGCAAGGCCTTCCAAGTGTTCCTGTTAAAAAATCAGCAATGTGAAATGGTGTAGCATGTGTTGACAGGGGTGGATGGTATGCCACATGAGATCGTCCTTTATTCAGCAGCTGTAGATGTGAATATACGCGCTGGCAGACACTTTCTACTTTTCATTTTGTATGTGAGTCCACATTCTCCCACGGCTAATGGAGTCTGCGGTAGCGGCTGTGTGTTTCGTCAAAACGGGGGGAAAAAAAAGAAAAAAAAACGAGGATATGTCACCCGATTGGAAATGCCATCTGGAAATTGGTTACAAGCCCACTCTGCCCGAACCTCCAGGTGACACATCTCTACTCGGCAATGCAAATTAGGGAGGAGGAGGAGAAGAAATCGAGGGCGGGGGTGTGTGTGGGGGGCCAGTATCCACCAGGTCTGCTTCCAGGCTGAGCATGTGGCCAAGCGCGTTATTTCAGTGTTTCACATTTATTTACCAGGTTGGACACAGAGCAGGTTGCCCCCTGGGTGGCTGTGCAAATTTCATGGAAATTATTATTAGAAAGGTGGGTTTAGCATATTTGGACGCGCTTTGAAGTCGAGTTGGCCTTAACAGCGCCACGCAGGAGCACAAACACTCCTTCAACATTGTTCCGCTTTCTTTTTCAAATAATTTCCAACGCCTTATCACCTCTCACAGATACGCTTCTGCTGAGTATCTCATAATCTCCTAATCTCTCTCCCCAGGCCACACGCCAGGTATCTGTAGTTAGATCTGTGGCGTGGCAGCCAGATTCATCTCCAGATAAACTGGGACAACATGATGAATGGATAATAAAGGCACCCAGGGGAGAGTGCTATCCGGGTTAACTCCACCGCATAAAGACACCATTTGTAATGATGGCTGGAATCAACAGGGAAGTGCGGTGTGGAAAGCTAACTGGGCTCCAAAGTGACCAAATCAGTCCTGGCTTTGCTGAGGCAGCAGATGGAAGTACAAGCCAATTGTAGCCGTGACAACAACGAGCAGGGTGATGAAGTACCGTCGAGCAGCCAATCTGGGTCTCACCTGCACACTATAGCTATAGGCTACCGGGCGCAAAAACAAAAACAATAGCGCAGCGTAGACCAGCACAGTCATACTACATAGTCTTGATCACAAGGGACACGGGGAAATAACAGTACTGCATTATGGGGTTTTGAGAGAGGTGATGGAAGTTAAGCGTGTCCACAATGCGTACGGTGAATATTCCTGATTATTTTGTGCTCTTTTCATAGTTTTTTTCCCCCCCAGTTTCTCACAAAGAAAATGTTTTAGCTCTCTGTTACTGTGAAAAGGAATAATGAAAAATGCGAGTGGAACTGGCATTAAAAGTGCAAGAGTGCTAAATAGATAATACCATAAATATTGAATAACTACTACATCAAAACGTAAGTAAGGGTTACTTTGACACTCCGGGTAGTGGTTTGCATAAGAACACAGTTGATGTCAGAGAGCAAAAGATTTTTGACATTCACATGCTGATGATATGTGACAGTGCAGAAGTTTCAGCAACAGATCCTGTTTTTGTGTCTGGGATACCAAAACCTGAAACAATGGGATCTGACAAGCTCTGTGCTGGAAATTAGGATGCTTGCCAGGCCATCCACTGCCAGTGAGCCATAAATGTTTCATGTGGTGCTGATATGGTAATCATTGGAATCCTACAATGACACCTTGTGAGAGTTGGATAATGATGGCTGTCTTTTCAGGCCTGTGTGACTCTGGACACGGTCCAGCAACTGAGGCGCTGCCCAAAGTCGGAGTCTGCCAGTCAGAATAGCTGCCCCGCCTCCCTCAGGAAGATGAAAGTCTCAAAGATGAGCACGATAAAGGTGTAATGAGCGTCCTCAGGGCGTCGCGCGGCCAGACGCACTGACTTGCAGATTAAAAACAAGCCCTACAAAAGCACTTCCCCGAGTTAAATATGCATTTTGTTTCATGAGGTTTTTGCGACCGGGTCCAGGTGCCCATTGGTGGCGCGGGCCCAGCTGGAGGATGTGGCTGTCTTGCTCTGCTGGCACACAGGCTGGCATACTAACCGAGCCAGGGGTGCTTTCACTGTGGGTTGAAAGAGAGAGGCGCTGGTGCAACATACCCGAGGCTCAGAGACACGAGCTACAGCTGCATGTCCACTCAATCACAGAGCTGCAGAGATGATGGACTGGCGATGTGGAGTAAACACGCTACCCGACATGTGTGAATAATACAGCATATGTGCTGCTCAGTGGAGTGCAGCATGTGCTGCTTTCACACCTCCACGTCTCAGTGAAAGAAGGAACTTTTGATCCCGTCTAGATAAGTGAAGTCATTCAGTATATTGAAGGCTCAGTCATACATTATCCCAGTATTGTTTTAGCTGAAGTGCAAAACACATTACGACATCCTCTGGAGGCAGTTAGGGGAGGCAGGAGAGGCCATATCTCAGACGTGGTCATAGAAGGGAAATAATGTAACTGAAAATGTTAAATGAGTGGACATATTTATCCAGTGATTTGCACTAAAACATCATTTTTAAACATAACACGTTAGCTGCTGCCAGTCAAATTATGAATAACCTACTCTGTGGGGTTCCTATATTTGTAAATCTGATTGTGATGAAGTCAGTGTCTCACCAGCCATGAACCTCACCGCACATCAGTCTGAGGTTATAAATGGGACTGATGAAATACAAAAAAAGTCACATTCTCTTTCTCCAAAAATCAACATGTGTTTTGAGTACTTAACTATGTCTAACTGCTGCTTTGAGTCCAATCCCCTCCACCAAATCATGCAGCATCAGTGGCGACTTAAACATTGATCCCATAAATCAGCACCGCGGTCAACTCCCTCAAGGGGGCCTGCACAAATTTATCATCTCGGTCGAAAAAAGACATTTTCCAATCAAAAGGGATGAAGTGGTAAAAGGCCATGGTGTCTAAAAGAGCTTAATGTATTATTTATTTGAGGCTTCCATAAGCCTTTTTATTAAAGTCAAACAGTCTTGTCAAACACCTGTTGGTCTTGCTGGCGGTACTTGTTGTTGGACCTATATCAGCACACTCGAATCACTGCAGTGAACATAGCAGTGCTGCCAATGTGACCTATTCTCGGTCACCATAATTTCCTCTGCGCTGGTGGTGGTGGTGCTGGGGGTGTTGGGGCACGGGAGTGGGTGTGGGTGAGGGGCTGACAGACAATGCTGTTGCGCTTATGTGTGCAAATGTGTGAATGCCTGTGTTTTCGGTGCTTGTCCAGTTATTGCAGACACCCCTCAACCATTTCACTCCAGCCTCTTCTTTTTTTTTTTTTTTTTTTGACACCTTGTGTCATGCAGAACAAATCACTTATTGCTGACACCAGTGATTCCTCGTCTCTGGTGCCGAGAAGTGTGTGTGGAAGCAAAACAGTGGGCTGTTACTGATGGGGAGTTGGACATTTCTGTGATTAAGTAGTAATGGCCCAAGACGTGACAGGGAAACAGGGGATTTTATTGGTCACTGGGCAAGAAAAAAAAAAAAAAAAAAAGAAAAGATCTGCGCGCCCGTGGGCCTGTGGGCTATTTTTGAAGAGGGATTTGATTATTTCAAGAGCTTTCCCCATGAAACGAGGCACTGAAGCTGCAAAAACTTTTACAGCCTTTCAGCAATTTCTGGGGGCCTCACCTTCTCATTGCTTATCTGAGAATGGACATATTTGCACTCCTAAAGTGTGTTTATCTAGGGTGCCCACACCCGCCATGGATTCACTGTCTGCCTATGGGCTTAACCCACTAATTGTAGCTTGAGTTCCAATGCTATTGTGACATGCCTGTGGTTTGGCTCCAGGCTGCAGTTATATTTGACATGAGCATTTTGACATTTTTTGGGGGAATATGCTGTCATCTTAAATAATTGGACACGGGTGCATTTTGTGTGTTTGATTTACCTGCAAGGTATATGACGTGTTGACAGATGGTTTTAGCATTCACCGTGGTGAAAATGTGTTCGATGTATTCCAAAACAGTGTTAGAAATGATGATTCTGAAGATTCGGGGACCGTAGAGGGACCTGAGGATACGCGATAAGTGATCTTGTAAGGACATCTTCTGGTCATATGAAGCACTACATCACTGGTGTACTGTGAGGTGCCTCTGTTTGCTTGAGCGCCGGTAGTTCTAAATAGTACACCTTTTTGTCGTCTTCTCGTAACCTAATATTATTTTTTTTCTTCTGCATACGAATTGGTATTACGTGTCAGTGAGTCTTATCTTAAATTGTCTATTTAACTGAATTTGTGTTTGATTACACTATATTCATTACACTTTTGTCTCGTTTTACGATAATTCTTTTTGTTGTGCTGCAGCTGCACAATCACAATAAAAGCATTCTATTCATTGTATTCTATTCTACTTTGTTTATTACAGTGAAAGGACTGTGACCGATATTGTGCGTGGTTTCAAGCTGTGAGTGATTAGGAATATGATGAATAATCTTGCTCGAATGCAATTCCACGTAATCATTTTGTGATTTATCTTCTCTCTCTGGTCGATGTAATGTATTTGCTGCTTTAGGCAGTACTCCAAGTACTTCTGTTTATCCACTGACGATCATCTAGTGGTTTTGTTGTGATCAAATGAATGACAAAAAAAGGCAGATCCCACACCATCTACACAATCATCATTTTTGTCATTATCAAGATAATGTGAAATTTTGCTGAGATCCTTCCAAAGTTACCTGATATTATTTTGCCACGATATCCGTAGACTGCTCGTCTCGTGCAATGTCAATAGTCATATATTCATTTCATTTGCCCTCTTACGATAAAAGAATGAAAAAGGATGCTAGTAATGGAAGTGAGACATTGTGTGGGCCTGTTTCAAACTTCTTGGATGCAAGATGAAAGGTTTCGAACCAATTAGCATTAGAGGGCATCTTCCTCTGGGATCAGAGCGGAGTTTTAGTGAATATGTCAATTCAAATGAAAATAAAAGATGACGTCCACGTTCCGGCAGCCTGCCTCGCCCATAACGCCTGAATGACTATGACCGTACACGTCACAACATGTGTAACAACCAATCACGCGTCAGGATACAAACAGTGTTCTCTGACAAGCGCAGCGTTCATCCAATCACAGCGTCGGTCTGAGTGGTAACACCCGCCTTTATCCCAGTAAAATCCAATAGGCGAAGCTGATTCATTACTTATTCATTACATAGCATAGGGGAGTGACGCAGTTATTGTAGATGGACAGACGCTCCATGCTTTTTCATATGACCTGAAATGACATGAATTCTTTGCTTTGGATGTGAGATCGCTCCTCAACATAACAAAGATCCCTGAAATTCGTAGCCTGTATGTGGAAGCTCTGCGCTCCCTGAATTCGGATGCCATTCCAACTGGAGGTTGCGGGAGACCCCGAGGACTAGATGCGATAACCAGTACGAGATATGCCGCAGCCGAAATCACGAAAAATCGCCATCCTCGGGTACCGATCCGTAGGTGAGTCCCGATCCCGACAGTAACGCATGAAAAAGCCGCCGATGGTGTAACGCGCAGGCGTCCAGGCTGCGCCTCTTTTCGCTTCTTCTAATATTCTTTTAGCGAGAGATCGGACGCGCAGCATCCCAGAATGAGCGCACTGACGCCCCCAGGTGAGACGTGGCCTTGTGGGTTACAGCTCACATGAGGCCTCGTATTAAGGCCGCGTTTCAAAGTTTTACCCTTTTATGGCCATTTCTTCCTCATCCATTCATTTCCAGCGCATACCTGGGCGATATCCCAGCCCTGTCCTATCCTAGTGCCACGCCGTTATCCCCACCCCCCACCTCCCGGGCGCCTCCGCCCTCTGTCGGCCGAGGCCTGGGCGCAGATCGTCGCGTTTGACGCATTACTCCACACTTCACCATGCGTACTATGGTTTGGCCATTGGTGCGCGATTTCGAGTGAAAACGCTGTTAAGATCCGAACAGGCTACGATGGCAAAGCGCGACTGCGGGCCCAACCATCTTACCAGCGTCACTGAATGAACATTACCGATCTGTAGCACGAAGGATGTCATTTCTGCTATAGCTGCTTCATAGTGTGTTTCGTACTGGGAAATTACGGAATTCCATTCTAATATTAGGAGCTATTTCTTTTTTACTACCGTTGAAACATCTGATCGCCAGCATATGTGCCTGAAATTAGAAAAAAATTGTACTCCTTCCACTCCATACAGCATGAAATCCAGCAGTTCAAATCTGGAGCATGTAATAGGGAGACAGTCATCGGGGCCAGTTTACAGATGTTTCTGATCTGAACTAGATATCACATTCTAAATTACTCACACTTTTAATCAATAATGAAGCAAATCGTCACCATTTGCTAATAATCACCTCATCAGCCTCCATCTTCTTCAGCCCAATGATAGCCTCATTAAGAGCTGTGATGCTCTGTAAAAGTGGATGCTTGGATGTTGAATCATACAGTATGAGTGTCCAGTAATTTACCAAAGATTACATCACAATAACTCACATGCAACGGCTGTTTCTATGATAATGGTTTTACTCATTGGTTGTGTTATGGTTATGGTTTTATTTATTTTCCAGGAAAGTCTTCCTTGACGATTCAGTTCGTCGAAGGCCAGTTTGTCGACTCCTATGACCCGACAATAGAAAACAGTAAGTAATTGTTTATACATACACATCCCATTTCATTCCTCTCTCTGTCAAAGTAGCGCCTGTCATATTTGCTTTTCTTCTGTGTTGTGTTCAGGTACTTTATCAGGTTGTGTAAAACCCACATTCCATAGTGAAGAGCTTTATATCAGTAACTTTTTAAAAAAAAGTCACTGTCATCCCTGTGTCGTTTTGTTAATTTGCTCATTTTCACATCTGACACACTTAGTGCAGCCTGTGTCATATATAGGCATTACAAATGTGTGTCTGTGTCCGTCTTCCCCTCTGATCCAACTTAAAACACAGTACATCACTGAATTTCAAACTATTTGGGCCAGCATTGTGCTCAAGTTTACTTTTCTTGAATAAACTTGCCTCTGAAATGTAAATCAGCATCTCAGCCGCCACAACATACAGTTGCACATCCTCGTACCGTATCAGCTCACTGAAAAGAAAATGAATTATTGACCCTAGTGGGGGCGTTATTCTTTGTGAGGCCTTACTCAACATAACAAGAAAACACACACACAGACGACAGTGTGGGTGTCTTCAAACATTATCAGTAAGAAAATAAGATATGAACCAGAAGGTCAGTTTAAGCTTATCAAACCCCACGGCAGTCTGCAGTCCTTTGAGGAAGGATTGTATAATATGGCGTTGTCAACTTTTATCAGGTCACTCTGTATTTCACCACCATAGCCACCAACAGCATCACATGTCAACGTCTGAGAAAGTCTTTTTGCTCAGACTGCTGCAATTCAAACACGATTTCCCCAAACTTGAAACGGGTTTCCACTGTATTTGAAAGTGTCCACCAACTGAGAAACTAGGGAATATTCAAGTGAGACGACCGTCTGTTTTAATATATAATTGATGTCACAGTTTGTCCCCTGAGTCCACCACCATAGGCTATTTGACACACAATACAGCCTCCCACGTCCTTTATCTGAGCAAAAGGCCTATGGGAGGCGATCTGCAGTCAGAATCCTTGATTCCACTGACCAGTAGGAGTCGCTGGGGATGCGACAAGCACTGGTGTGGGAGTTCTTTTGCAATTATACCACCCACACACCACAAATAGCTTAGTTCTCTCAGCGGTTTACTATTACCAACGCATTTACATTGTACAGTATCATTGTGATACTGCAATACATGTGACACTGACCCTGGTAGATGTAAGTTTTAAAACTGTGTTTATACAGTAACCCATCAATGTCTGGTATTGCTATGTTATGTGCTGCCACCTGCTGGACATGATATGCGTTGAGTCCTCCCACCTTTCCCATACCCATTATTTTGTAAATCATTTAACTGTATTGGCACACAGTCCTATTTGGAGAGTGGGCTGGCTGAGGGCTCTGCTCAACGGCATGTCGATTGTGCTATTTTTACAGAGGAGAGCATTTAACATCCTCTTTCTCCCCAAAGCGCTGTGAGATTTGTATCCAAACTTCTATGACCTGTTTGAGTGTTCCTGCGTGTTCACTCATGTATCCGATGTTTCTGCATTTCTTGAGTGTGTGGTCTGTTCCCGCCTCTATAAATAATCTGTGGATGGTTAACACAAAGTGAAGTGTCAGCGCTACCAGCCAGATGCTGCGGGCTATGCAATCTCTCAGCCGTGCTATAGATAATATGATCCGTCGCCAGGCAGATATTGACATTTTTGTGTCGGATGAACCCACTGATACCACACAACCTGAAATAGATCCATTACCGAGTTGTGTCCTGAGATTTGCAGATTGAAACAACAAGAGATTCACGAAGACAGCTGCACTGCACCTCATTTCCCTATTTGTCACGTTTCTTACCTAACATTTGCTGGATTTGTCACCTCACAGACTGATTTGTTAACTTGTCGCTTCTCGGGATGTAATGCCTGCTCTCTTTTAATTGCAGCATTTACGAAAATGATCACAATAAATGGACAAGAGTACCACCTTCAGCTGGTAGATACTGCGGGACAGGTGAGTCTCAATGCAGGACTGATTTTCAGTCCTGTTTGTCATAAGTAATCCAAAAAACGATCAGGGGATGATTGTTTGTGATTGGAATGCCAATGCCCACGGTTTTAGTCTTTTGATCAGTCCTGAAAGGAGCCAGTGGTGCTTCATTTAGCTCTCTATCTTGACTTTTAGCTCCTTTTATTTCACTACCCAATACTGCATACCAATGTATGTCAAACTTGTTCCCCCTAGGATGAGTACTCCATCTTCCCCCAGACTTACTCCATAGATATCAATGGTTACATTCTTGTTTATTCAGTCACATCTAATAAAAGGTATGTTACCATTTTATACAATCAAATAAGCACTTTTCATGTTCTCTATATAATGAGCATTGAACCGAACGCGGTGCATAAATTCTGAAGAGGTGCTCTCTCTCTCCCCTCTCTCTCTCTCTCTCTCTCTCTCTCTCTCTCTCTCTTTCTCTCTCTCTCTCTCTCTCTCCTCCAGCTTTGAAGTCGTACAAGTTATCCATGAAAAACTGTTGGATATGGTGGGGAAAGTTCAGTGAGTACTCTGCTCTCATTACACTGTCGGAGGCATTGCGACGTGCAGTACATAAGCAGTAGCGCAACCAAACTTGGATTTGCTTTCTGTTCTTCTCTCTCATACAGAGTACCAATTATGCTGGTCGGAAACAAGAATGACCTACATATGGAACGGTACGTCCGCAAACACAATCGGATCTTGTATTATCGTCAAAGGCAAACAGCGACTCTACGTAGGAGGGAGGGAAGGCTAATAATCAATCTTCAATCCAGTCCAGTTGCCGCATACACAATACTTTCAGCCCTGCTTCTTTTCTTGTGAAATTGAAGTCCTATCACAGCAGAAATGTCAAATTAAAGCACGTTGACATGTCAACATATTGAATTCATATAGAAATCCAAAACAGACACAACCCATATGAGAGGGGAGGCATTTGCAGCATGTTTACATCTGTTTCTGTGTGTTTGTGTAGCTCTGCAAATACATCTTACTCAGCACCAAGTCAATGGAAGCGTTTATAAGAACACATTTCTTAGGTATTGAAACTCTGTGGGTTAGTCAAAGTTCGAACACTGCACCCATACTCTGAGATGTTTAAGCGCCTCTTACGCTCACTGATCCCAGCTGACTTTGCTGTTTTTCAGAGTAATCAGTTGCGAGGAGGGTAAGGCGTTGGCTGAATCCTGGAACGCGGCCTTCATGGAGTCCTCTGCTAAAGAGAACCAGGTAAGAGCCACAAGGAAGATTAGACCCCTGATAGCCCCACGCCACAGCGCAGAAAAATCTAAATTCATTGCCACAAGCGAGGGAGGAAGGGGGAAAGCACATGTGGTTTAATTTCTGAATTTTTGATGTGGCTTGATGGTTTGGTGGGTATGAGTCTGTGTTGTCAGTGTTTTTTTTAACATACGTATTCTGGCAAGTTGACAGAGGCAGAGATACAAACACACAACCCTGTGCTACTCACTCGTATTTAACGTAAGCAGTAAAAATGTCAAATGCTTGCCTTGCATTGTATGTTAACACGTTGTCTGACTGGTGAAAACAGTGGTAAAGGCAATGAAATCGTCACATCTGAGAAATTAATAACAATAGTTTTCTTGTCGCATGACAGCCATTTTTTAAACTAAATTAATAGAATCTATGACTGTGACTGCTTTGTGAACTAAATGCGACAAAAATCACATCAATCAGGCTCTATTCTCTCATTTGTGTAATTCTTCCTTCACAATTACAGTTGTTGATGGAAGTACTGATTGGAATCTATTGATTCCAGCAAAAGAAAATGTTTGACCTCTGACCTGTTGTGCTCTTCTTGCATCCGAAGAATCTATTGGCCCACGCTTCTTTTGTCAGATAATATGCCTCGACTGCGCAAATGCCCACAGAATCAAAGCCGCCCTCTGTTACGACCAAAGCCGTGCGAAAGCCTCTGCAGACGCACTGCACGTGGGCACTTAAAGTCGGCACCCAAGAGCAACAAGTATGATGGAGACATGTGACAGCATCATTCGTGCCTTTCATTTTCTGCTTGCAGACCGCCGTTGAGGTTTTCCGGAGGATGATCCTAGAGGCGGAGAAAATGGATGGCGGCGTGCAGCCCGGGAAAACCTCATGCTCCGTGATGTAGGGCCAAACCCAATCAACACACAGGACACTGCACTGGGATATCCCGTTACTTGAAGGCTAGCTGCCAGAAGCTCCACCCCTTACTCCCCATCACACCTCCATGCCTGCCACCATCCAAGCCGACTCCACCCACCCACAGGGTCCGAAATATCCGGCACTGTCTATGTACAGCTCTGATTCCACTGTTATTTATCAGTATTTCCTGTACACGCTGGTCATCCTACTTTTTCTTTGTGCATTTCAATTTAAAAAAGAACAAGCGGCGTGATTCCCCCGTCTTAAGATGTACTTTCACCCTCTCTACCCACAGCGATGTCCGCTCCACCTCTACCCCTGCACTTGCTGATGCAAGACAGATTGTGTTTTTGGGGAGTATCAGAAATAATGTTGCGTTTAATGATGTCGGTAGGGAAGTTTAGAATAGCATGCCGCTCCCATGCTGGCTATGAGCTATGTCTGGGGAAATAGCCGAGGGTCACTACGCCTTGGCACACATGAAATGTTCAAGAGCGGCAGGCTTTGTAAACACAGATATTTCTTCCAATCATCTCCCCCTCTTTCCCCACCCAGTTCCTCCATACTCTCACATCCACCCTCCACCCCCAGAAATGTTCAGCTGTTTTTCTACTCATGCCACATTCACAACCCACTGCCCTACCCATCCCCAATCCTATTTCTTTGTTTTCATTGCCCCCCCCTCTCCAACCCTGACAGCCACAAAAAGAGAAAACCTGCATCCATTTTCTAATGTTGAAAATGTTGTACAAATGTTTTTGATTGTAATCATTAAAGCGAGAAGTGGTTATGTAATGCAGCAAGACTTTTTCCAAACGACCATGACCAGCAGATCATGTGTCGTTTTAATTCAAGAGTGTGAAAGAGAAATAATGCCACAACAAGCTTTTGAATTTTATTTTCCTGTAGGGGGAGATCACATTTTCCTCCTGTTTGTGTCTAAAGACATCTTCTTTGGCGATGATGCTGATGGACTTTGTCAAGATTGCTCGTGACTTTTAATGGGTGTTGCACAGGTCCTCGTTACAGCATTTGCTATCGATGTAAGCATTCATCCGTAGAATTTCGCAGTCAGGCGAAGCCATGCATCTCTGGAACCGGCCAACTAAGAGGGACAATGAAATATCTTTATTAGCCCAACAGTTTACCAGCTGGTTTTAATTCCACATAACTGGGACATTCCCCAACCCACATGCAAAAAATACTTGTATCTGTTGTTGTTCAATTGACCCAGTCATTACAGAGGTGTGATGGGAAACTCACATGGCTTCATAAGGAACTTGACAGCAGCACAGACATTCTTATTTGGTGGGCATGTCTCCTTTGTAAGTTCACAGGTACCACCAGCGACTCTTGAGACACAATGGTGGCAAATCAGGGCATCACCTGAGCAAAAAAAAAAAAAAACACAAGACATAACTCTGATAAAAGATAATTTTTTGGGGTGCATGATTGCTTACAGCTTTAAAGGTTAAGAACATCAGATTAGTGTAACGTAACAGTAGTGCTTTCAAAAATCTCTACCCTGATACAAAAGAATGAATAGAGTCGAATGTAAAAAAAAAAAAAAAAAGCCAGGTTAAGTCTTGAAAATGTTAAAGTGATGTTAGAGAAAAGATATCGAACATCGCTGTCATACAGCAGTTCAGGGGAGAATGTTTATACTCTGGACAATCAGTGACAGGCGTACCATATGCAAACAGCAGGGCAACAGCCACGGCCAACACCACCAGCTTCATGCTTCTGTTTAATACTGCAATCTAACATGAGAGATAAAGCATGGATTGGAAAACACTGAGCACTCTATCAGTATAACTTTTCCTGGGATTTCAACCCCCCAAAAGAGTTTCTGAAGCATTATGTAACTCTGAAAAGTCAGACATTACAAGGAGTCCCCACAAGAGTTACAATTGTCAACTAAGTCTGGCTATACATCATCTTTGTTCTGAACAGCTAAAGACAAGACCATCAGCTGCGTGATCCAGTTCAAAATTGCAATCTAGAACATGAGAGCAAATGGGTTGAATAAGAGTCAATTATGAATCGGTACTTACTGGACTATTTCGACTGTCTGGTCTTCTGTGAGTGGCTTGGATGCAATCGTTGACTTTACTCCTTTATATACCCATTTGATACTTTGCCCTCTGGGTGGAAACTACCCCCCACCCGCAAGAGTACCAGGAACATGGACGTGAGTCATTGAGCACAGCCTATTTACCCAAGATGAGTACACTATATTCATCATGAACAGTCAAACCTGGGCAGGAGTACATACACAACAGAAAGAGGAGAGCCCCCCTGTATTCACTCACATAGACCCTGACTCAATATTTGAATAATACAGGAGCAAATCAATAGCGTTTGCTTAAGGACAAGTACTAAGCTGTGTCACTCAGAGAACGGTAGCTTCCAGTAAAGCACGTCAGACTCACAGATACTTGTCTCACCTGCTCCCGTCCAACAGGTTTGAAGTGAGCAGTGAATGAGTCAAAGACGTGGTGCTGTAAACATGACAATAGGCCACTGTATCTCCTAGAGTCAATTTTCAGGGGTTGTTTGTGAAACCTCTGCAGGACATAAACCTAAAAACAAACAAGTGTACAGTACCGAGTCTTGGATGTGGGGCAACAGATATTTCTCATGGTGCACTCACCCATTGGGAGTCTAAAATCAAAAATTATACGGTCTTGAGCAAGTATGTCGTCATTAACAGAGAATTGACATCTTATTAGATGTCTCACTGGGAGGTTGAAGGAGCTGGAGCGGTTCAACTACATGTGTTGTTCCAGGCTCCTTCCAGGACTTCATGGTTCAGGCTGTAAATTGTTTTTTAAATTGTTGTTTTTCCTCATATGCCCTCAGCAAAGACAGTTGGTAAAAGGTCACTTGCGCTGCCCTGCCAGCACTGTGGGTATGACACAAATAAAGGGAGAAGTGATACAGATGGACGCTCTGTACATTTTCAGTCGCTCCCCTTGCTGTCCTTGCACCCCAGCTCCTTCTCCGCTTCAAATGTCACCTGTCATTTCCTTTCTTATCCTCTCCTCTGCAGGCATGACCTGAATGTAAACCTGTAGACCTCTTTTCAGTGCAATGCCACTTTAAAAACATTCCCAATGGAAGCGTCATATCTGTTGTTTCACTCTCTTGAGCCAAATTCCAATATCAGCACTGTGTGGCGTAAGGGAAACTGTCCATGTGGCAGAATGTCTAAGCCCTCCCATTGTTGTGCATGTGTTGCCTTGGTGTAACAATAGCCACTCTTTGTTCTATCTGTGCACCTGGATGACCAAAGTCTTATCTCATAGCAAGTTAGTAAACAGCTGGAAAATAATGTGAAAATGTGCCAAAACAGGAGTATGAGGTGAAAAAATCCTGAGAAAACCCTACAACACACAACCACTACCACTTGTACCACACACACAGACAGAATACTGTAGCCAGCAGCACAGGCCTGGTTCATCTTGCATCCAGGGTCTTTAATGTGGGGCAGGATAACACACCTACTTTTAACAAGTGTCTATCTGCAACTCACTCCATCTGAAATACTTTTCCTTATCAATACTTAATAGGAAAGAGAGAATATAAAATCATTATGACTCACTGCCTTTGCAAAACAGATAGTGCTGCAGGAGGTGGAATGTATCACTGGAGTGGGTAGGTGGGGGTTTGGAGCGCTGAAGAAACAACTTCCAAAGAGCTTCCCAGAGCACTTCCATCTACATTGACTCTACCCATTCAGAGATCTACGACATGGGGCCATAAACTCAAACCTAGAGGGTTCATGATAAGCTTTCAGGACCATTAGGATGGTGTGCGCGCGTGTTACCTCAGCTGTGAACATCTGCTTGTCAGATAAGCGCCTGAATTGAGTTTCCAAATTTCAGTATTATGCAGGAATATGAAGCATGGCAAAAAGGTGACAGTGTGTTATCTGCGGACAGACAGAGGCTTCAGAAACAGTGCATTTCATGTAGACGTACATATAGAATATGTGGGCACTCTTAACCCTTGATGTTCAATGGGAAGAAGTGTTTGACTTGCACAAGAGGAAACAACCACTTAGAGAAAATGAGCACGATGAATGTTATGAATGCAATGATGACTGACTGGGGCTGAGTTCTTTCTCGTGCCACTTGTAGAATAGTCACAGAGGATAGGGCTCCAAGATGAGATGCTGTACAGTCCTGCAAAAATGGCGACACCTCCATAAAACTGTGAGGGGCCTTCTCGGCATCTCTCAACCAAGCGTTGGAACTAATAATCAAGAATGCCGTCTATCAAATATCAGTAAATTCCAGTTCCCGCTTCCCTCACCCTGGGATAAGTGGATGTAGATGGATAGACGAGTTCATTGTACTTCATTGATGGACTGCACTTTCTGCCACACGGACCTCATGAGCTACAATAATGTTGACTTAAAAGTCTTGCGTTGCAGGAGATTGTTTTAGATGTCTTCCCTCAGCTCCTCTTTCTCTGAAGGAGGTTTTTTTTTTATAGTGGGACAGTCCAACTGGGCCTCCTCGTCTATCCAATGTGAGGAGACAAAAATTGGCACCCACAAGGAGCCTCAGGCCTGCACCCTCAATGTCCAGTCTGGTTTCAGTGAGGCAATTGACCATTTTACGGCAATAGTATATGACTGTACATTTAGACACCAGGCAAAGAATCTCACACACACTTCTGTGGGGTGCAAAATACTAAATATAAATGCATTGTTTCGTATAGTGTGTTATTTTATTTGTGTGATGTATACTTTAAAGTGTGAAGAGCAGTAGTGCCTTTGCGATATCTCTATTCTCATGTCTGCATTTTGCCTGTTTCCTCAGTATTGCAAAACTCCCAACACAACCATCACATCCATTGTGGAAATGGCTAAAGGCTGTGATTCAGGTCATTGCTCTCCATTTTCTGAAGTAAGTGCAAAAGCTTTACGTGCCTTGCCTCTTCTCATACTAATGGATCCATTACCAACTTACTCTGAAATATTTCCCTGATATACCACAGAACAAAGGTAAACAAATGGACAGGCATTTATTTATCCTAGGGGGAAATTAAATTGCTCTACAAAAGGGGCATACTAACAACATAACAAAGCACTATGATGAGAGCTGGGGACAACACCAGAAAGCTGTAACCCACCATGAAATCACTTGTCTATTTGACAGAGCAATCATTACGTGCCCTACCCTTCCCTCCCCACCAACACACACGCACATACACACACATACACACACACACACACGCATACACACTCACAGCAACGTGCACACACGTGCACTCATTCCCCTTTCAAGTGAATATTTGGCACAGTCAGCAATAAACAATAGACTCTGTGGGTCCTCTCTATATACACAGTGCATAAATCAGGAGTGAAGGAGAGCTATTGCACAGGTAGACCCAGAATGTGCTCATGCCCCAGGGAGCGCTGCTACCACCTAGTGTCATTTATCTATTTTACTGTGAAGACAACATTGTGACGCTTACCTAAGGGTTTTCAAAGTGATCACAATGGGGATGCACAACAGCTACGACACTCATGTAACTAAGAAACATCACATTGTATTTTAACAAGATTGTTTTGTTGTTGAGGGGAAGTGGAAAGTACTGTGACAACAAAGAAAAATTATATCAACTGTAGAATTACTCACTTGGTGCTTATTATTGATGGCATTTGGGTTTTCCCAGCGCACACACCAATATTAGACCCTTAATATTCTGTACCACTTAGACCGGTCACATTACATTACATATACAATATGTATGAAGCAAAGATGATCACTGTACCACACTTATTGTGCATGAAAATGTGAGATCACTTGTATTCTACAGTAAATTAAAGGGAAAAAAGTCACTTGTTTACCCACACGATGGTCTCCCTTACACTATTTGTCCCATGCTGTCATTTTCCTAGGAAAGTCACACCGCACATGTTTGTGACTAGTGAAGTTTTAATGAGCACTCATGAGCTTTCTCTTCCAACTGTCATGACAACAGATCATCTGTCTTTACAAGGTTTCACTCATGGCCTTGATTGAGTTACAGGGTCAATACAGGACAGCCTAATGAGGAAATGCTTTGTCTTGAGTTACAGTGAACCACACTAGTTTAAGAGCGATTACCTTTGCCTAACCTTATTCCTAAGCCATTTGCTGCATGAATTGGCTTGGTGTCACCAACGTGCCATTAGTCAAGATGTCAAAGGCATAAAGGAGAGGGGCACCTGAAAGCGAGCCTTAATGGCATTTAAACAAAGCCATAACACAGTTGAGTTTCCCAGACAATGCAAGATATCTTTCCAAAATAGATTTGTTTTCGAAAGTGTTGCTCCAAATTTCTGTGGAGCACACTGAGAAGAAGGAGATAAATCAGTTCAACTATAGCACAGCTGTTAATTTTAGAGGAACTCTATATCCTAAAACACAAAGGCATTTGCACTGCTGTCAGATATGCTCTTTAAAATAAAACACTGAAGTTAGAAATAATTCAATTTTCAAATAAAGGAGGGGATTCAAAGTAAGTAATAATAAGTTGAAAAATGAGTTTAAAAAAATCTGCAATTAACATACATGGGGCATTGTCCTCAGTGCGTAACGTATAAGTGTATTTGGATTTCTTGAGAAACATGATATATAACACGGTAGATTTCTATGACATCACTGGTTTAAGTCTATTTTGATTTTGCTGTATGGGGTTCATTTTATATATGGCAGTGGTAGGGTGGGTGATAGGAACCAATCAATGTAAAAATGACATTTATTGTATCCCATTACTTAAAATTGCGCCAAATATTATTGATTCTGCCATTTTGGCATTACTGATTAGTCCCGGAGAATGGAACTCTTAAATTTTAATAACACGGTACATCGCGACGTAACTCACACGTAATTGTGAAAGGCTGAAGAACGCCGCATCTAAATATGGTGAGATATACGAGGACGCGTTCGGCATTCCATCATTCTGGACATCCTCCAGAATCACCCCTTGGCTGGCTTCATTTCGAGGGGAAACACCGCCAACCTGTGATTGTTATTTACATTTTCACCGCCGTGTTACGCGAGTCGAAACATAAATGCGCTAATCTATTTTTTGAATAATTGATTTAAAGCGTTTGTTTATTTATTCACTGCGCACGTTAAAAAATCCGCTCATTTGCACTTAAACCTTAAATCGTAAATATCTGAAAAGTACCGGCGATAGTACCGCCTGTGACCACAGAAAGTGCAAGTGTTTCATCAGCTGGAAGTGGGACATTTATCCACACAAAACGCACATCTTACTCAAGCAAACACACGGTCCGACTGTAAAGAGGATTTGTATGATCAAAGTGTGCGATAATAGATAACGGCGAGCTAAAACGAAGCATTTTGAGCCGCTATCTGTGGTGTCGTGTTAAGGTCACTCGCTGGCTGCCTGAATTCCCCTCTTTGTGTTTACACATCCGGGTTTCCCTGTTTGCAGCCCATTCCCCATTTAGAAGCCATTTTGGACACAGATCAGTAACATGCATGTAAACCCGACCGACCTCCTGACGCAGCGGTGCTACTATTCAAGTGAATAACCTCAAAAAAGAGCGCTAAGCTTTCGTTTCGGCTGCCGCGCGAGACTCACATTCAGTTTCGGATGCAGTTCCGACGCGAAACGGCGCAGCTTTTAATGGACTAAAAACCGCCCTCGTAGTCAATTAATCGCTCCTATCTCGTCTCCCCGTGCAACATTGTTGCGGCGTCGGCGTCGGCTATTGACACGCGTTGTGGTGGCGGTGAGGCTGCTGGAGGGACCGGAGGCCTATGTTTCTTTTTTTTTTTCCTTTTTTCTATTTTTTTGATCCCGTGCTGATGTTTTGGACAACCTGAGTTTTAATGTTCGCCACGGAGAGAGGGAGAAATCTCTGTCTCGTATTAAGAACGGATCATGTCTTTTTCATGGCTGACTTGTTCACTTCTTCTGGGAACTTTATGCGCAGGTAAGCTGCTGTTATTGATAATGAACTGCAACAGTTTTTACGACTCGTTCCTAGCTACGGAAGCGCCTTTTTATTGCAACTAGCTGTTACAGAAATTTACTCTTCTCCCGGGACGGGCGACGCTGCACTGTTGGTTATTTAAAGTTTATGTGCTGCGAACGTCTCCAGTAACTGTCGTTTTAGCCGTTTGGGCTTTCTATTTTTCGCCGCGATCTCACCGGTTGACCACTCCGTATTCTAAATAATTCCTCTAAATAGCCGTGACTCCGAGGACCCAAATAGAAATTACAAAACGGTCTAAAATTGAAACTGTTGCTTTGCCCGTGTCTTTCTTAACACTGGCTGGAATAGATGGCAGCAGCTGCATCAACATCCTGAAACCTTAGAGGCTAACATCTCGGCTCCGGACTCTTGTTTGCGGTTACACACCGACCTAGGAGCTACACGCTTGTGTAAGGAATTTCATAAATCGATGGAGTTTGCTTCAGAGCGTCTGCATTTATTTTGAAGTCCGATCTTCACCCCAAATTGAGGTTACTGTTACGCGCCGGGATTCGGAACCACGTGAAATAATGCATGAGCCGTTTTTTTCTTTTGTTAGGAGGTATTTCTCAGCCCGCACATGAGAGATAACGTATTGCGTTTGCGTTTCGACCGTATATCTTTTCATTTTCCAACCGTGCCCCTTAAAACCATCATTTGCAAACAAAACAATCCCCCTCTGCCTCCACGCTTGTAATGTTTGTATTTTTTTCCATCCCGTGGAAATAGTGATGAAAATTTTATCAAGGCTCGGATGGCTCTTGTGTGCCAGATTACGCCGGGCTAATGTCTTTATGGTTTATAGATTAGGGCTGGAATGTATAGTAAGCTGCTTCTCCAAATTCGTGTTGTTGTGGTGTAAGCCTGGCTAAGTGACAGAGGGAGGGGGTTGGGAATGATCTTGTAGTAAAAGTCCTCCCGGATCATGTGACATAGATATCAGAAATGCCATCTCGGCTCATTGAAGCATCCGCTGTGTTGTGCGCGTGTGTGTACGTTTCAGTACGTACGATAGTTTCTTAATACATTCCCTCTACTTTCAGTTATAATGAACGCGTAGGTTCTTTGCACGCATCCCTTCCATACTGAAGTCTATTGTATCCCGTCGGACAACTAAATCTACGTATGTGCAAGCGTGCGTGTGTGCGTGCGTGTGTGTAATGGGTTGGTGGGGTAACACTGGGGGATGGGCAGCGTCCTATAGGGAGGGATTTAAAGAGACAGGCTCTGTTTTTTCTGTGAACAAAGATTGGGCTCGAGTGTCCAAGAGCCGTCGCAAAGAATATAAACATACATATTTTCTGAGCCTTTATTTCATGGAGATTATGTCCTTATCACAGTTTGCGTGATTGTCTCGCACAAAACCTACGGAGAGCAATGAAAGCGCTGTGCAATATCGAGGTCCGCCGAGTTATGTGATTGACAGCTATTGTTATATGTCCAATTTGTAACTTGCAATAAGCTCAAACTACTTTCGTTGTGAATGAGTTATAGTCCAAGAAGATTTATATCTTATCCTCTGTCCTCATGTGTCAAGCATGGGAAGAATTCAAGAGCCCCTATCTGTAGATGAAGTGTGCCAGTGTGTGGGAGCACAGGACATATTGTTTTTCTACCGCTAATTAAACCCTGTCATTTTGCTATCTTTGGTTGTTCCCCTCTGAAATGATCTTGTAGTGAATGGGATTATGCCGAATTGCCATTCAGAAACAATTTCTTAGCCCAGAGGAGCTCCCTCCTTACTACAGAGAGTTCCAAAGCCTGGCTGCGTGCCAGAGCGATGATAGAGGCACAGTTCTGAAATGTTTCTCTCTATACTCAAAGTGGATTCTGCGCCATATGTCTGAGCATTTACGGCTGAGCTCTATTTCATTTACGTTGAGAGCTGATGGAGTCATTCTGTTCATCTCAGGGTACAGTCTCGGCGAAGTCGAGACCCGGGAGTGTGTGTACTACAATGATAACTGGCGAACCGAAAAGACCAACCAGAGCGGCTTCGAGCGATGCGAGGGGGAGAAGGACAAGCGACTGCACTGTTATGCCTCCTGGCTCAACTCCTCAGGGACCATCAAGCTGGTGAAGAAAGGCTGCTGGCTGGACGACTTCAACTGCTATGACAGGTTGGGTCACAGAGCGAGGTCACCACCTCTGCGCCTACATGTATATTTTAGCCATTTGGCTGACACTTTTACCCTGTGTGACTCGC
>OMPJ01013788.1:17908-46278 GCA_900312935.1 Carapus acus | reverse complement strand
GTGACTACACACACGTACACACACACACACACACACACACACACACACACACACACACACACACACACACTTCAATTCCAACAGTCAGTGGAAATCATAGGGGCATTGTAGGGCCTAGATTTATGAATGCACAATAAATCATGACATGAAATAATAAAGAGGCCAAATAAAACACAAAAGTTGACTGCGCAATTCCGTCTAAAGCCAGAGAAACACGTTTCCCTCAAGTAATCTGATAGAGGCAGCGTATTTTGTGTAGGTGTGTAAGCCGACATGTCATCAGAGCACATATAGAGTGCACATTTCACCAACCATATATGAACGCATATGCAGCCTTGAACACTCATAATTGATGTGTGCGCACTCAGATAGCTTCCTTGCATGTCAAGGATTCATAATATGCAATTCAAATTGTAAGAATAAACATGCCCAAGTGGATATAAATATTGTCACAGTAGATTTTTGATCTGGATTTAAAGCAATTATAGCAACAACTGACCGGTCTAAAGCCCCTCCTGTCCCAGTAATAACACAGCACAGTACTCTTGAAAATATGTAGCAGCCTCTTGCAAGTGACATACTGTAGTAGCTTGAGGGAATGTGTGACTAAAATTGTTTTCTGAGAAAACTTCAGTGTTCCTTTCAAATGATTATTTCTTGATGACAAAACTCAGTTTGGCCTGTATTAAGATGGCGGTGGGCTTAAGAGAGGTGCATTTGAGATGAAGTGATGTGTCAAAAGTAAGCGAGAGCAGTGTTAGGCAAATGCCCAATTGGTTACTGAAGTTTGTTTTTTAATCTGTGTTAAGGTCAAACATATAGCCCGTAAGGGCCAAGTACAGAGTACAGCACAGTGTCTACAGCCCGTGATGTCCAATGGTTATGATGCAATCTTAGTAACTCAATTTTCTGCGCCATTTTGTTAATATTCAACACTCGCAGGCTTTTGTGCAGGAGGGAGACGTTCTTTGCTGTACAGAGAGCAACATAATGACCAAGCCCTAGTTGCTTAATGCATGTGCAGATGGTTTACCTTTATACGCCGTTTTTACAAGGAAGAAATGTGTTGTTTCGCCATCCCAATAGCAAAACGTGCAAACGACACCCTGGCGATATAAGATTTGTAGATTGTGTAACTGTCCACAACGAGGGCAACATTTTGAGAGCATTTGTGCTGTGTTTTTCACAGGCAAAGATATTTTTATTTTATTTCCTTTGTGGTCTGACAGGCATGACACCTGTTTGACATGCACACGTGCTTCTATATCATCTTAACCGCTCGAGATTAATAAGACATTGATGGATTTCACAATGACGACAAGCGCAAAGGTAGTAGAAGAATGTGGTGCAGCTGGAACTGCGCCCTGAGGAGCGTGGGTGAGTTTGTCGAGATAGTGTTACTGCAGGTCGCATGTAACACTGAATGTAGGGAAAAATGATGAGAAAATGAGAATCCACCACCCTATTTATCGAAGAGTTGGTGGTTAATGGCTCTTTCAACCTGATTAAAGATGGCTGAAAGGGAAAAATTGGATAAGAAGTTTGTGAGGTGATTTAGCAAGTGTGGCATGGCTGTTTCGAGAGCAGAGGGAACACAGGAGGAGATATATTGATGATGTTTAGGGTAATGACGAGGAAAAGGGCATTTTGGAAAAAAGGGCTTGGCTCAAATGCAGTGTCATTAAAATGCGTACATTTTAATTTGGTCTGAAACTTGTTTTAAAATCTCACGGCAAATGGCCAGAAAGCGGAGTGCCCAGGGCTCCAATTACAGTTGTAGAGGGAGTAGAAGGAGTGGAAGCTGTAAACATAAACGCGGCTACAGTACTTTTAATCTTAGAGGTTTCGCGGAAGCTTTTCCGGGCGTCAAACAGGTGTTTAATATTGAGCGCCTAAGAGACGCTGGAGTACTTGTGGTGCAGAGAAGAGGCAGCAAGCTGCAGCCGCACACATGCATGTTGATTTATAAATACTGCTGTTGGCCTTTGTTTGGCCTGCTGTTTGGCCTTTTTATGTGTCTTTTTTTTCAAGAAATTATTTTGTTCTGTGGCCAAAATACCTGTGTAGCAGAGGCACAGACATGGAAGTTTTGTTTCATGAAGCACATTTCTATGTTTAGGTGACAGAGGTAATTAATGCCACTCTCATCTACCACCATCTTGTTTTGACCAAACATTACTTGGGTTTTTTTCATGATGTGTTTGCCCGTCGTTGATTCCAGAAGTGCAACTGTTTGCTTTAACCCACTGCCAACTCTTAAGCGTTCACCAAAGAACACAGCGGCAGATGAAGTGCCACGCTGAGGAGGAGCGACAAAGCTTACGCGAGCCGCCGCTTCCACAGTGTGTGCGCTCATCCCTGCTGCTTCTTTGTTCTATCCAAGTGTGCCAGCTTCTGCTTTGGCTTCTTTGCTTTCATATAGTGCAGCCTCGCTCGTAATTATTAAAAACAGTTTGAAAGGCTTCAGAGCCTCTGAGTTTTTTTGGCCCGTTTGTTGCAGACAAGAGTGCGTTTCCATGGAGGAAAACCCTCAGGTCTTCTTCTGCTGCTGCGAGGGGAACTACTGCAATGAGAGATTCACCCACCTCCCTGATATGATTGGCAATGGCAACCGAGGTGAGTTCCTAAAGCGCCTTTCGCAGCGCTCATGCAAGAATGGGTTTAGCTTTTCCTATCCATCAGTGGCAAGTGGAGCGAAGCCTTCAAGGTACTCTTCCAGTGAGAGATGTGGCGTATGTCATGGTGCGATCAGTGCCATCATCCAGCACATCTGAAGTTGAAGCGCACTTTATTAAGGCATTTGTATGTTTCGTGCAGCGGAAAAGGTGCAGAGGCAGCATCAAACAAAACAGGCGACGATTTCTCATTTCAGAGGAATAATGAAAGCAGGGCTCTGAAGAGTCTGTGCACCTCGTCGTCTTGCCTGCCAGTTGGGATTTAACCCATTCTGTATGAAGTGCGCCTGAAATGTAGTCTTTGAAAGCACAAGAATGCCTGAAAGTCATTTGTGCTGTGGGCTGCTTTTGCAACATTAAATTATTTGCCTTCGCCGATCCAGGATGCACCCGAAAAGCAGACTGCGGGTACTAGTGTATATGTCCCATGCCCACCGTGCCCACTAGACCACACAACACGATTGTATCATCAGCATTTTTGTTGAGACGTTTGTCACTTGGTATGAAACGAGAAAGTTTAAACGCTGGCCAGCCAGATGGCATCTCTTGTTCCTTCATAAATGGATTTTTGAGTGCCCCTCCCAAGCCCTCCTATCCCTCAACATGCCCTCTTGCATGTCTCATGCATGTGTGAGAGAAGTTTGTGTGCGTGGTTAATAAATGGTGTGTCACAGAGGTGGCATGTGCTAATGACTGTGCTCTCATGTCACAAGTGAAAATCCGGCCTCCACCCCGCGTGCCGTCCCTGCTCAACGTGCTGGTGTACTCCTTGCTGCCGCTCTGCGTCCTTTCCCTTGCCCTTGTTCTGGCCTTGTGGATGTACCGCCACCGAAAACCTCCCTATGGACATGTGGACCTGAGCGAGGTAAGGGCGGTTCTGCATCCTCCTAGGGTAGCCACATCTACGCAGTCACCACTGAGGGTGTTTTCCAGCTGTACTAGTTATGGTTGTTTCAGGATGTTAGCGTTTTGAGTTCTCAATGACTTTCAAATGTTTTTCTTTTCTTGCATATGTAAAAGTAACGCAACAGGTTCTACTCTGTCACACAGGATCCGGGACCAACTCCTCCCTCCCCGTTAGTGGGGCTGAAACCCCTGCAGCTGCTGGAGATCAAAGCTCGGGGCCGCTTTGGGTGTGTCTGGAAGGCCCAGCTGATGAGCGAGTACGTCGCTGTCAAAGTCTTCCCTGTTCAGGTGTGTATTTTCCTCATTGTGTTCTTCAATCATCAAAGCTACTGTATCTCATTGATTGCGTTAACCCAAACATGACCCCTGTGTTTTGTATTGCAGGACAAACAGTCGTGGCAAAACGAGCGTGATATATTCGTGACTCCTGGTATGCGACACGAGAACATCCTGCGTTACATTGGGGCAGAGAAGCATGGAGCCAATTTGGAGACCGAGCTGTGGCTCATCACAGAGTTCCATGAGAGGGTGAGGCCACCACCACCACTGCCACCACACACTCAGAAATAGCTCAGACAAAGCAGAGTTGTTCGTCCAAAGGATGACGGTGGTTTTATGGACGCTAATGGTCCGTGCCCATGCAGGGCTCTTTGACAGACCACCTGAAGGGCAACCCTGTAACCTGGACCGAGTTGTGTCACATAGCGGAGACCATGTCACGGGGTTTGGCTTACCTCCATGAGGATATTCCCAGCTACAAGGGAGAGGGGCCCAAACCAACCATTGCTCACAGGTAGGCACTGCCCTCTCGTGGATGGATTGGGCTGGCTTAGTTTTATCTTGGCATGGCTCACCGAATAGCTCCACGAAAACAGTTTCTGGTGTTGAGCCAGCAGCTTGACTGTCCATCAGAGAGGCCTCATTATTCCATCGTCGTTAACTTTATTTTTCAGGGACTTCAAGAGCAAGAATGTGATGCTGCGACACGACCTGACCGCAGTTATCGGAGACTTTGGTCTGGCTGTACGATTTGAACCTGGAAAGCCTCCTGGTGACACTCATGGCCAGGTATTGAATATTTCTCGTTCGATTTTAGTTTCTGTTTTCGCAGCGCTAGTAACATGTGCCCGGGATGTCTTCAACATTTTGATTTCGCGGCTTGATTTCTGAAGTTTTCATCACTGCTCTTCAGAATGCAGGCTTACCACAAATCCCATTTTTCCACACTGTTATACAACCACGAATTGTCTGTCTGGTCAGGTTGGTACGAGACGGTACATGGCTCCAGAGGTGCTTGAGGGAGCCATTAACTTCCAGCGAGACTCTTTCCTAAGGATAGACATGTACGCGATGGGGCTGGTGCTGTGGGAGCTGGTGTCCCGCTGCTCCGAGTCTGACGGTGAGTCATAGCGCCTCAGCCTGCAGCTGCATTTTGCTTACAGGCGAAAGGTCGTTACGCCTGGGGAAGACCTGCCCCACTAAACATAGGCGGCAGGTTTGTGTTTTGTTTGTCTTTAAGCAGCGATCAAGGTGAAAAGTGTGGCGAGGTTACCTTTTCTCTCCGTGTGCTTAAACTTGCATTACTGCACCGCTTTACTCTGTGTGATGTGCTTCTCATCCATCCCCTGCGCTGCCCTTCCTCAGGCACAGTGGGCGAGTACATGCTACCGTTTGAGGATGAAATAGGCCAGCATCCCTCCCTGGAGGATCTGCAGGATGTGGTCGTGCACAAGAAGATGCGTCCAGTCATCAAGGACTGCTGGCTGAAACATCCTGTAAGTAATAATGGAGTATATATACTGCTTTCTCTGGGGCTAGTGCCAGTAACTTCTTTGGTTTGTCTCCCCATATTCAGCCAGGTATTCTGGACTTAAGAATGTGTACTTGTATTTTTATCACTTTATTTAAGTGTCTCCCAGTCGTCAGTGTTTTTAGCATTTGATACAAACTCCAAAATCAGTTCTTCCTCTTGTCGTGTGCGATTGCAGGGCCTGAGCCAGATGACCGAGACCATTGAGGAATGTTGGGACCACGACGCGGAAGCGCGCCTGTCGGCAGGCTGTGTGGAGGAGCGGATTGGTCAGATCGCCAGGTTGACAAGCAGCACTACCTCAGACAGCCCTGTCTCCATCGTGACGTCGCTCACCAATGAGGACCTACCTCCCAAAGAGTCCAGTACCTGAACGGGCACGAACCCCCCTCAATCCCATTTTCTGCCCAAGCTCCTGACTTTATATTTCAAAAATCCAAACTCAGCGGATTTCCGTGAATATTTAAAAAAAAAATGTTGAAAGGAAAAAAAACATCTAGCAACTTGAATGCAGCTGCTATTTTATCCCAATACTGGTATTATATTTCTGTTTCAATGTTTTCAGTGTTTTAAGTCAAATCGTACTAACACATCCATCTGCTGTAGTGATGAAGTAGTAATAAGCTATACGACGGGCACATCTGATAACACCCATGTGTCAAATCTTAAAGTCAGTCATTACCTCATGTATTTCTTTTGTGTTAGTCTGCTTTTTTTTAAATTACCTCATATGTTTGTTATTTCTGTGGGTTTTTTTCTGTCTGGTCATGATTGTCTGCGGCCAAATGAAAACGAACCTTGTTCCAAAACCTTGGACGACGTGCTGCACACCTTGGAGGAACCGATTTCAGACTGTTAAGAATATATACTGTACATCTTCCTCAGGGGTCGACGATTCTCATTTGAAAATACTCACGTGTGCTCCCTTAACTTAACCAGTGAATGCCTCAAAACGTGAAGAGAAAGATCACAAAATTGCAGCAAGGCTGTTGGATCTTGAGAGAGGAAAAGGGGGAGCAAAAAAAGGGTTGGGGGCGGGCGGAGTGGCCTGAGCAACTGTACTCAACGTTTGGACTTTTGAAGATGTGGGAAGAAACAACTTCTCCCCTGGGGAACTACCTCTCAGGTATCCACAAGGCTTCTTTGGAACATTAACTATATGTTGAGAGCCAAGCTATCTGGCTTCCTACCACGGACAAGATTCCTGTATTTTAACGTTTTGGGGGTTTTGTTTTGTATGGAAGGAATGCAGAGTTACTCCTTTGCCAGTGCCAGGGGCATTGACGGATGCTATCTGGAGTTGCAATGTTACACATTCTTTTTTCTTCTGTTTTTCTTTTCTTTTCTTTTTTTAACCTGTACGTGAGTGTATGTGTCTGTGTGTGTGTGCACGCGAGCGCTGGTGTGAAATTTTGAAGACGTGCGGTGTGACGTGGCAATGTTTGAGACGGAGGGAGTGTGTTGAATGTGAGAACCACGGACAGGTTGTTGGGTTTTATTCTTGCGAGGGCCATACTTGAGTAAGCAACATGTCTGTTTTTGTTGATCAGATTTCTTCTTTGGTGGTGTTCATTCTCTAGACTCAGTTGGACACTAGTCCCAGATACCTCAGTCACTGTACATCATGCAAGGAGAACTCGAATGGTTGCCTTTGTCTCAAATGCAATGCCATAGTTGTACCATAACATGACTACATACATTGAATGTCCGTTATGCTGCTGTGACTATTCCAGGATACTCAAGGATTTGTAGATGTACATGTATTCTTTGATAAGATTACGCTAACATGTGGTAACTATCCATGGTGATATGTGAGGCTAATTGTTTTTTTTTCTGTTTTTTTCTTTGTTCGATTGGGTGAGCCCTTCAGCTGCTTACTCTTCCCGACTGACCTCAGATATTCTGACAAGTACCTCAGGCTTTTTTCTACATGTATATCAAGTTGTGTTATGTATTTTGTTGTGTTTTAGTAGTTGAGATATTTTATTGCTGGTTGGGCCTGTTGTCTGTGGAGATTTTTAAAAAAAGGAAAAACAGGCCCCGGCCAGTTGATGCGATGTTAACACTGTACAAACCTAAAAGAAGGGAGGCAGATTCTTGTAAATAGACCTGTACACTAAAGTTGCCGAACACTGATTTTTACAAAAAAACAAAAACAAAAAACAAACCCACACTACCAGGGCATTATTGTTCTCGTTTCACATGAACAGAAAGGGACTTTGATCCCCTTACCCCCTTGTATGTGTATGAATTTCAGTCAGTTTGACAAGTAGCCCTGTGATCATCTATATAAACGTATATATCTATATTTTCTAAATTTTCAGAGCGCAGTGGTTTGTGATCGTGTTACTGAATTCTATGATAATGGTATCAGTTCCTCTGGATCAGAAGCTGTGTAGGTAGCACTTGCATTAGGAAGCTTAGCTCGTAGTTGGATTGTCTATCAGCAAAAACAAACAAAAAACAACAAAACATTGTAAAAAAATCTCAATGGTTTGATGCAGGTGGCCTCTGTCAATGGCTACTCTGGAAATTCCAGTTTGAACAGTATTACCTCAATATTAACCCACTGATGTGATGTGCAGACCTGTTCAGTGGTAGTTTTGCCACTTTGGACGACACACGGCCCATCTATTGTGCTATGATTAGTGCTGTGGAGAGATGGTGGTCTTTGGTAGTGGTCTGTAATGCTTACTCCTGTGAAGTCTTGGTAAAGGACAGAAAAAAAACAACAGCATCAGTCATCACGGAACAAATGTCTTTTTATTGCCTGGAAATCATCATGTCTGTAACCACATGATTGATGATGCCACCCCATTAGGAATTGCATAAACAATGGCATTGCGCGTAGTCTATGGGTCCAGCAATATTAATTATACAGCAATAGTCATTTGAATATCATACTTAAGTCAGCTGTGACGTGGCAGATTTCTGCAGTGTAATAATCTTTCTCATCGAAACAGGATTATGTTGCGATGAAGGAACAAAAAGCCTCCACATCGACTTAACGGCTGTAGATTGCATTGTTGTCTGAGCTGAATGTGACCCGGGTGCTTTCACGTGTTGTGCCAGAGAACAACGGTCATGTAGTAAAATCTGCCTTGATCGATTGTCTCCTCCAAATGCTGTCTTACACCCAGCTCTTCTGAACAGAAACCAGTTACCTCATGCAGTACCTCGTTAGTAACACTAACACAGAGACAGTCTCATCTTCCAAAAAACAAAATGGAAAAAAAAATCAATTGTCGTGTATATATTGACAAATGTAAAGGGGTTCTTCCTTTTCATGTGTGAATCCCGTGAAAATGAAATCCTTTTGGGGGTTTGCAGTCAATCTATTGTTCATTTCCTGTGGTGTGGCTGGATGATGAGCAGAATTGTGTGACCTTCCCTGTTGATGTGAAGTGTGTGAGATTGCGCACGGGAAAGAGTGAGAGATACGCTATGTGTATGGGTGTGTGTATGTATGGTTTTGTGTGAGTGAAAGAGTGAGCATGTGTGTGTGCATACTTGTGTGTTGGATGTTTGTTGGCTTCACCAAACCGAATGAATGAAATCTTTGTGAGTTTAAACGTTTAGAGATATAAACTAGATGAGAATACATCCATCTTTTGTATATTAAAATAAAGACAAACACTGATTAACCATTGAAACTGCCCCTTTTGTCTTAATTCAAGTTTATTTTCTAAAGCAGCCCTAATCGCTGCCAACTCTACACTAGGTGGCGCCAATGATACCCACAGGCTGTCAGTAATATCGGCATCATGAAATTCATAGTATCTGGTATAAATACTTTTGATAAGTGATAAGAGATTTTGTGTATCTAAATCTCCCCCTGAAATTACGCGCGTCAGACATGTTATGATACATGTATCGCAGTCCAACCTGGAAACAAGGAGCAAATTAAGTTGTGTAAACAGTGACATCAGTTTTTATGAAGCAGTACTCAGCGCTGCTGCGTTCACGTGCTCACTCCAGCAGTCACACCTTTGTTTGTTGTGCTCGCTTGCATGAATAACAACGAATTATCACCATGAATGATCTGTCGAAACATTACAGATCTAACGGGCAGAAAGTCAACAGTAAGCGAACAACACGGCATCAAGTTAGAGGGGCCTGGGGGGGGGCGCACACGGAGGAGGTTCTCGATAGGTCAAATAGAACTGAGGGTGGAATCCACAAAACGCACCAGATGACCGAATTTTTCTAGCGTCATCACAATGCTTGTCAGCAATAAACGGAATACATACATATTGTATGTTCATCTCTATATAACAGCTGACACAAATTAACCATGCACTTTCAAAGCTGCGAAGAACCAATAAAATATGCACCTAAGAATTTTGTAAAACTTCGCAACGCATTAATGCAAACACAAACTGCTGCAGTAAACTTTTTTATTAGAAACTGTCTGCATTGCGCGAGTTTGGGTGGCAAAGTTAAAAGCCGCACGCTAGGAGGGATGTCTCTGGGCGTTGAAAGTACAAAAATAAGTTTTGCATCCGTCGATACTCGAAGGCATCACACGACCATCCGCTCCAGGGAGCCAGCCAATGGGCACGCGCTCTACTGGTCACATGACCCTCCCACACGTAAACTCGCGTTCACTCCGGAGTTGCAGATAGTAGCCTGCCTCGCTGTGTGCAGTGCTCAAATCGGACAAACTTTAAACTCAATCTACAGTGTTATTTTTAAACGAAGATGCCTCTGTCAATTCACTGGCTTCACTAAGCATTGAATTGTTTGCTTGGATACTCCCTCCACAATGTTAATGAGCTACCGAGCAGGTGAGATTTTATTTGAACGTATTTTGTAAATGCCAATAACTACAGCGTAGACTACAGACAGTCGTGCATAGAAATGGCATCACTTCTGCGAAACGTCCGGTTGAAGAATTGCTGTACCTCTGTGTTTCGCATTTAATTTTTGTCATTGCCATGTTTTCCTCATCTTTTGTCGTTGTTTTGTCTTTCCTTCAGTGCGTTGTGGTCTCGTTATGTGTTCAGGTCTCTTGAAATTTACCGATGGTACCCAAAGGTGCGATAACTTAAAAGTTGAAAGTACTACATAAGTTGCACTTCATTGTTATACATGATGCAAAGTTATATCACGGCATTTATAAGAGACAAAGGACAAGAAACGTATGCAAGTAAACCTGCTTACACAGGACTGTGTTCACTGACACACCATGACATACTGTTATCTCAATGTATAACATGATCAGTTAAAGTTTGAACTGTTTTAAAGGTCTTTTATCACTTCATTTTGTAATTATGAACTTGAAAGGAGCTCAAGAGGATCTTCACATGCTCAACGCCATTTCTTAAAGGATGTTTGTCATCTGTTACTTACATTTTTTTTCACACAGCCATCCAGGGCCCAGGGGAGCTCGGCGAGTTGAGGGGATAGCTGTCTTGCTCTGTTCACCAAAACGCGCCAAAGGTCCTCAGACTGCTGGGATGTTGCGGAAGAGCAGCAGCAGCAGTGGCGGCGGTGGGAATAAGCTCAACCAGGGTCGCACAAGACACCTCACCAATCCTCACACCGGATCTCTGTCAGCTGGATCCACCAAATCCTGGGATATGGGCCGCAACTCGAAAAACTCCAACCCTCTGAAAAGCATTGGGCTTTCATGTCAGCTGATGGGTGCACCTGGTGTGGACCCAGACTATGTTATGCAGCTAGTTACGGATGTGCGCAAGTTTGCTGATGTGCTCCTCCACCTCAAGGAAGCTTTTCAGCTAAAAGGTGGGTACAGAATGAACTAGATGGCTAGATCCTGTTAATACTTTTTAGATGCCTGCGCAAGGTAGTTTTTACCTCTTAGATTTACTAGTCAGAAATTTTTAAGAATAAACTACTGGTAGTGTTTTTTTTACAGCCTGATAATCTACTGAATAACAAAACTTCCCTACAAAAATGACACCCACTGATGGGTTTCTTCCTGTGAAATTGTCCCCTCATTGATTTAAAATGGAATGGTGAAATGAACCTGCTGCTCTTGACACAAAAAAAGCAGACACCACAACCTGATTACTGTTTATGTTGATACTATAGATAGCTAAAATTCTGTCGCAGCAAATTCCATTGCAGCTGCCTAGACTGCCTTGATGAGATGTCACATGTCTCCGTGGCATGGTGTCGTGATGAAATTGCAGATGAGTTCCTAAGATACATGCAAGTGGAACGTTATTATTTCAAAATTGTTTTTACAGTTTGTTTCCCGACAAGTGAAAAATTCAAGTTAAAAGAATTGAGTGCAACTGCCTGTGATGTACTTGTGCAACATATGTTGTGTGACAGCCAACACATTTGGTCACATCTTTTTATGTGGTTGTATTCAATGTCATGGGGTTGCAATCATGAGAATAAGAAGTTGTAATCCAGAGTTGTATTTTATGGTATGAGTGTAGTCAGACAGACTGTAATCCTAGGTGCCAAAACAAAAGCCTTGATAGCGAAACAAATTGCAGATGCTTTTTAGTCAAGTACTTTACATTATTTTAGTAGACACTCACAAACACACACCTCTTCCTCATTGAGATATGAGTCAAGCCTGTTCAGTTTGAAGTGGACATGCATGTACACACACAATCAAACACATGTGCGTGCACACAGAGGCACAGATTCAGGTTTGGCAGAGGGAGTACAATGTTTAGCCATTCCTCTGCTTGTAGGAGTGCGGCCTCTGTGAGTGAGCTTTGGCTTGTGTCGTGCTGACTGTTGCTCCGAGCCATCAGAGAAACATTTGGGATATTTGCCTCCCCGTTTTTAACAGCTGTTATTGAGCAAGTGGGGATGAAATCATACCTAATCATCCTTAAATGCCTCCAAGCTGTTTGCGATTTGTGCGAGTTTATCGATGTTGGTCACAATCCGTCAAAAACTTATTGGGTGTGCTAACTCACTCAAGATGCTACAGTGAACACTCTCTGGATTGCAGAAGAGTCACTCTGCAATTTCCTGAAGTTGGACAATTTTGTGCGACTGACTTGTTTTTATTTTCCGTTGTTGACTTGTTTTTATCTGCACCGAGAACAGGATTTTGTATTAATGATTTAACACAATATGCACATCTCAATATAATCAAAACAGACATTTCTGACACATGTCACATGAATCATCTGATAAAATTCACATTTTACCTTAATGTTCGACTAGATCCTCTTTCATATACATTTTTTGTCTGCATCAGTGTATGTGTATTTACAAACTTACAGTAGTTGGAATGCATTATTAACTCATGCCTTTTGGTCAGAGGTATTTGGCTACATGGTTTAGGAAAAAGCGTTGCAACACAATCGTACCATTGAGGTGTCATAAATATGCATTAAAATGATGAGTGGGTGCATTGAATATATTTCTGAAGATAAACAGAAACCAGCACAGATTTCTGCAGTGCGGCTGTACAGTTTGTCAGACATAAATGACTATAATAATAGCAGTAAATAGTAACAATGTCATATCTGTCTGTTGTTTTTTGCAGGTTTTGTACCTATTCCAGTTGTTGCTATGTTTTTCTGCAAATTTATTCTTAACTGAGTGTTGAGGCAGGGTTAACTCTTAGCTGTGTTCCTGACAGTACTGTTGTTGTTTCTGCATAGTGATTAGCAGCTTGTGTCAGCCTTTTGCTGCAAAGGATAAACACTGACAGCAACGAGTTTGCGTTTGGTTGCAGAACATTGTGCTTTGCAAAAATCAGGTCTGGAGGGAAGCAAAGCATAGGCGAGCCACATGTTGACGTTCATGCTTCTCTTGTTATATTGTGTCTCACTAAGGGCATTGTGTGCAAGGCAAGCGGTGTTGCTCTCGCGTTTCTTTTTTCTAGCATCAGATGTTTGTGGGGATCTCTTCTCATATTCACTTTTGAAGAGGGGAAGGTTGGACTCCGCGTGTCCTACCGCTCCTTGGCATAGAGGGACTACATTTTGTTGAGTGTGCAGTGAAGACTGTGCTTATTTATCGTATTAAGGCACCCAGCTGCCTTTAGCTCGAGCCTTCTCTCACACAGAGCAAGTTTGCTTGACAGAGACCCACAGGAGATACACAGTGGCCAACAATCTGAGTCATACAGACCCACCACAGGCATCATACACACATAGATGACATCTCTTAGGTTCTGGGGGTTCTGGTTATGCTGTGAGTTACCTTGTTTTCTCGTAACTGGGTGACTCAGTAATTCAGGTTGAAAGGGTTGGTGAGAGCTGCCCTGTGCCGAGTTGCCCATCTTGACAGTCAAGAAGCTGTCAAAGAATGCAACTTGAGATGAGAATGTGGGGCTCCAGGAATCTCGACTTGTGAGCAGATGTCCTTCGTCCTTGTCTCCCCATTGTCCCATGACGATCTTTGTCCACTCACGTGTTCCATCCACTGACACGTTGATCATGGACACATCCGCTCACACAACGTTAAGTCACATAATCCTTTTTCATGCATATTGTTACATTTCAACATGACTCACAAGGGAAGGCAACAAAGTGTTGATATGTTATTTTCAGTCGCACTTTGCGCAATGTTTCTAGCATGTTATTACTTAAATATGATATTGATTATCCTGCACCACACACATGGTATACAATCATCGAGACCCGTCATGTTTTACAGGCCTCTGGACCATCTCCAAGGGAGCAGTTTGGAAAATACTCAATTGATCTTGTCTTGTCCATATGAAATTAACGTAAGTCTACATTTCAATGGGAGAGACAGTTAAGCTAATGTTTTTAATCAGGATGAAAAAGGAGTTCTCAGAGCACAAGCGAGCTGCTGCCCCCTCCCATCCCCCCACTCTCCTGCATACCCTGCATTCCTTTAGAACAAATGTTCGCTTGTCGCTATAGTGCGTCCAAAAGATCCGTGGTAGGTGTGTGGCAAATTGATTTTTGAAACTAAAAATAATCCACTGAATATCTGTTCGAACATCTGCCGCTCAGTGACTGTAATGGCCAAGTGGTAATTATTTGGGCAGCACTGTTTTTCCTCAGCATTTTTCTGTATTATGGAGTAATGTTTAGATACCAAGATACGTATTCCTAGATTCAAAACAATACCAAATGACGCTTCGATCTGTGCCGATGATAACTGCTGTCGCTCACCATGCATAGCAGATACTAACCTAGCTGTCTCATAGTGATGCAGAGGCCAGTACATACAACGGAATTCACACCGATGTCTAGGGCACCAATGTGCATATGTCACCTCAAACTGAGTAGAGAATAGCTTTTGAGTTATGCTTGTTCCTCAACTGCATCGCATATCTCTATACTTTCACCAAGTTCTTCAAAATTGCCTCTGACCAGTTTGCCATCATTTCCAAGGAAAAGAAATGTTTAAAAAATGAAGTACCAAGAACCATCCTGTGGAAGTTGTGGATACAGTTAAGACTGACTGAGGTGAGATGGTATCTGTTATTGGCTTGAACAGCAGGCAGTCATTACAGCACCATGTGGGTACCTTTCCATCAGAATTCCTTGGCTTGGGATCATGGTGGACCTCAGGTGTAAAGGAAAAACAAAAACATTTTATGCCAACACTCCTTCAGTTCCACCCCAGGACAGAGCAAACATCTCTCAGGATAGTATTTCGAGCTTGAGCTTGAAAGTTTATTTGCTCCCTGCCTAAGCAGGCGCTGCAACAGTTTGTGTTGACTGCAAATAAACTCTGGAGCATTTTTGCTTCCTCTTGTTGTCAGTGAGGATATGTGTCTTGCAAAAGACAGTATGATGTGACAGAGGTGCGCAATGTCATTTAACGCAGAAGAACACATCTTGCTGACTCACCATGAATGCTTTGTTTTTTTTCAACTGTTGGCATCATTGTGAAACTGATAAGGTCTGTTTGTTTTGCAGTGAAACTGCATTGTTCTGTCTATCAACACACCAACCTGTAATTGTGCTGTCCGTCTGAAGACCAGGCTCTTTTTAGACAGAACACAGCACAGAAATGGATGCCAATTATTTTGGGAGCCTAATTGCAGTAAAAGTGATAATGAGAAGGTTGTCTATTTATGGAGCTGCCTGTTTGTGCTTTCCGCTGCTCACATCATGATTTGTACTCTATGATGGTAATTGCAGTGAATGCAAGGTGTTGTATTCCTCCTATTGCTGCCTTACAGATTTATTTACAGACCCTGTAAACCAGCCATAAAATCCAATGCTTAGTTCTGTGCAAAGCAAAGCCAGCAGTGACAACCACAAATATCTTCCTGTCGTACGCAAGTGCCCTGTGCCAACTCAAGTGGCCACTTCACAAACGATTGCGGGTGGCGCCTTCAATCAAGAGAAAAGAGGAATTCTTGCACATAATAGTTTAATGCCTTGCCGCTCTGTGTAGAGAGAGAGAGATTTGTTGGGCTGTAACTTTCCCGTGTGATGCTGAAGGATGTTTTTGTGCAAGCTTGTGGTCTGGGTGTGTTTCCCGGGGAGGGATTTATGGTTATGGGCTCAGAATGTTGGTGTAGGAGATTGGTCATGGCGAGGGTGGATAGGTCCGACGGAACTTTTGCTAGCAGGGGGGACGTCACTGTTGACAATTCAAGCGAAACTCGCACAATTTACAACTAAGGATCGGGCTTGTGCATTTAGGGGCCTCAGCCATGCTTTTTCTGACTCAGCTGGTCTTTGTCAGTGAAAAGGTAAGCTGGAATACTTGAAGTGGACTTACTGAATATCATCTCAGTTTTAACTTGAAAGATGTTGGTAAATATCTGAAATTGAAATGACATACAGTAGGGGTCTGCTGAAATTCAGTAATCATTCTGTAATCTCAGAAGTTTTTTGCCTTGATGAACACGTTGCCCATTTGATTAAAAATCATTTGCACAGACACTGTCGGCTTAACAATAGTACTTTCAGACTTGGACTTCCTCAACTCTCTATACATGACCATTCTACGCATCAGGTGTAAAGAGCAACTATACTGTAGTTTGCCTGCTGTCTATGTGGTTTGTGAGGAATTTGAGGAGTATTTACGGCGTGTCAGCCCCTCCACCCACCTGTGGCTTTGTTCACTGTAGACAGTTGGGTTTTGTCTGAGCCATTTTTTCACTGTTGTTTTACGATAAGAATGTGGTCTTGCTGTGCACCTGTGGTAAGGTCAGCCAAACATGTAATGAAGTGTCAAGGCATTAGTCTGACTGCAAGGACATACCAAGCCTCACAAAGTGTCGCTCATACTGCCAGGCCATGGGGCAGGTAGCTGTTTATGGGATGCCTGATTTTTACTGTCTGAGTGATGTCTGAGGCCAGCTCACTCTCCAAATAAGGCAGGAGAAATTCGATGGGGCACTTGGCAGTGCAGTGGCTGTTTGCACGTGAAAAGAAATTAGTGTTTGGAGATGGAATCTTGACCAAACAATTGCACCTGTCACAGATTAGGTTGCAGACAGCTCAACAATGCCAGAGGGATCTGCCTCAGTCATGCTCCAATAATATCAGTGGCCTTGAAGCTGGTGATTGAGGAGAGTGGTGGATTTGAAAGCATGGCAGTCTGCATTTGGCTCATCGAGTCCAGGTAACCAATTTTGGTTGAAGTTGATGCATATTTTTCACCTCACTTGAGGCAAGTGACTTGGAAATGACGCCTCTTCAAAAGAGAAAACGTTTGCTGCTTTGGTTGTGAATTTGTCACCCTGAAGAGGACTGAAGCTGCTGAGGAGCGGGAGCTTATGTGGCTCTTCAGGATAAACCCTGCAGCTGTTGCAAAAACAGCACTCTGTCACCAGGACTGCTGAGGCTTGTTTCATGTTAAGGAAATTGCATGTCCAGACTGGCCAACTGATTGCCCATTATCAGTGGGGGGAGGCTGTGACCTCTGGCAGGCCACCTGAAGGTTTGGACTAGATTGCCTCTTCTCTGTGATAGACACATTATGAGCTTTCCTAGACGCAATAGATGCCGCCCCACACAATAGCATAAAAATATAGCAATTAAATGAGAGCGCTTTTAAGCGAAGTGTTGGTTGATCTTAAACAGTCTGGATTGGATTTGTCACTATGTGCGTAGTTACTGGCGTAATTCAAAGAAAACTGATGGGATGTTGTTCATAAATTGCAGATTATTCAGATGATGGAGTGTGTGTAGCAGATGGGAAAATGTCTCCAATCGTTTTGTGATGCATGTGTGCATGCAATGTGATACATTTCGGCCTCTAACCCTCTCAACAAGAACACGTTGCAATAATTGTATTATTCGTTTGCTTGCAGGCATTTCCACAATCTGCATTAAATGCTAATACACTACTCAGACTACTAAGTGTAACAGTCACATAAAAGGAGTAATGTGTTCCTGTGATGTGCTTTTACAACACTCGTCTCATCAGGGTAAGATAGGACGCCATTGCTGTGGGAAAATAGTGGCATCCGATTTTTCAGCGCATTGACCTTGTTGACCCTCCGAATGTGTAAACTTCTTACCTGGGAGGGAGGTGTACACGAAGGATGAAGGGTAATGACAGCGTGGGTACATCGGCAGGGTGCAACAACCTCTTTCGCACAATACGATGGAACTCTTCACTCCAGTGTCACTGTTATTGCTACCAAAACAATGTCATGGCTTCTGCCATCAGTGGCGCACAGGCAGTGATCTTTTTGATGCCATTGTTGTGGCAAAAACTATTTACAACAGTGTTGAGGCCAGGAACTTCCAGGTAGGAGGACAATAAGACCACTCAGTACTGATATCAGCCAGCCTTACACCGCTGAATATCCAGACACCCTTACAGAAGTCAAGAAACAGCAGCAGTTCTAATTTGAACCTGCCAAAAGATCCTTTCTGATTCTCATGTTTCCCCCCCTGTTTGTGACCTCAAAAATTAATCCTGCCCTCCAGTCGGTAACAACAGAATTATTTCTTGAATTCAAAACCATTATTATTTCCTCAAACCTCACTGTAGTGTTGCTCTTTAACTGGCGCTTTTGTGGATTTACCTTTGTCGCTGGTGTGATTGACATCCTTGAGTCTGAAGTCCCTCCCTGTCACGTTCCACCTTTGTCATTCTAAGTGACAATTCTCCCGTGTGCAGCTCATTATCGCTGGGTCTCATATGCTAATGGACAGCCCACTTGTTTCTTTGATTCGAGTATCTTCAAACACTCCATCCCCCCTGACCCTCTACACACACACAAAAAAAAAATAGCAACAAAACAACAGCCACCACAACTGAAAAGAAAGGATAAAAGTGGGGGTTATTTAATGAAATCCCATTGTCTGCATCTGCAAAGACGGGGACTTCAAAGTGCGTGTCGTTGGGTCTTGGGCCTTGTGGCAGTTTTATAGATGAACTTCTTGCTCTCCATTGTGGTGTCTCCTCTTATCATGGGGGAAGATGAGGTCTGGGAAGGTCTTTCTTCCTCTGACCGTTGAGATTGACATTTCATAGGTGCCTGAATAATATTCAGTTTGCAGATTTTAGAACGGTTGTTTGTTGTCTGTGTTGCATGCATTTTAGTCCCTTTTTTTGGCTATTCTGAAATACAGTAGTGTCAGAGATCACTTTCTTCTCTGATTTAACTCCAGCAGAGAAACCTAATGGTTGTGTGTACGGAGGAAAGCAGGCTAGAGGGGATGAGGATGTGTGTGGGTTGAATTAAAAACACTCAGTCGTGTGCACTCAGCCATAGTATGCATGTACGAACACACACCGGGGCTCTTGTTTTTACTCCCCCTTAATTCCTTTCTAACTCTCCATTAAATTCAGTCACCCGCCTTGTAGGGTGGTCGTAATGAACAACAGACGCCTTTTTTTCCGTCTCAACGCCGTGCCCCTGTAGTGCAAAAATCTTTGAACGAGAAAGTTGAATGAGAGATGAACCTTCTCTTCATTGTTTAGTCAGAAAGACTCTGCTGATAAGACACCTTCAGACTAAAAGGACAACACAGATCTGTGCTAGGTGGGGAAATAATCCAGTTGGCTCCTCACAATTTTTTTTTTCGAGTATAAATCTGATTGTAATCATGAACAGACCCACAACTACCTTGGCCTGTTATTACCCTGACCCTTTGGGGCAGGGCGCTTGTCTCTTAAAGCTACAGTTCCGCCCATTTGCCTTGGAACCCACTTAAAAAGATCTCAGCTGAAACAATAAATTTGAATGAACAAATCCCATGGCACCTTGAGGTTTTATTACTAATAAAAGGTACAATTATTGTATATCTTCAGGGAAAATGATACAGTAAAGTATGCGAATTATGTGAAGTGGGCACATGGTGCCACAAAGCAGAGGAGGCATTGACCAATAACCATAGCCGAGATATACATAAAAATATTAAACACAAATCTTGCCTTGGAACAGCTTCCCTAGAACCTCTAATTTATCTGTTTTCATTTCATATCTGTAAGACTTGTATCTGTTTGCTGTGTCAGTTTCAGCACTATGTACACACTCCTGTCTCACACTGTAATGATGGGGTTGAACACAATAACATTGATTGTTGAATTTGTTTATGTAGGGGGGGACGGGGGAGCACTGCCAGTCTAGAGTCCAACATATGCCACATTTCTGAGCCACATAATGAGTGTCGTCATGTCACCATTGTTGAATCTCATGTGAGGGCATGTCCAGGGTGGGAAAGCGAAAGTGCAATTTGTGCTGAGAGATACTTGTTATGCTTTTTTTTTTTTTTTTTTTTTTGATTATTGGTGTCATTTTTCTCTACAACAAAGCACAGTGGTTGTGTCACAATGGTTCATCCGGGTCACCAACAACCACAACTCCATTTGTCTGCCACCCTTACTTTTTCAGCTCATATTTGCAAGTCTGTTTAGTCTTTGTCTGACCGTCCCAAGCATGGCAACCCTCTATTGTTTGGATGTTGTTTGATATTTTTACCTTTGATATTTGAAAATCTTTCCTTATATGATGTGACATATGGCGTCTCTGGTTTTGTCGTTTCAGACAGTGAGGAAGAGCTCCAGCAGGTGGTCCAGGAACGTCTGGGAGAGTTAGTGCATGTCCTCAAGGCTGTCATTGGCAAACATCAAACCCTCAACTCTGCTGACATCCTGGGGGCTGCTGGCACAGTCATTGCTAAAGTCAAAGGTCAGCAAAAAAAAAAAAAAAAAGTGTGGTGTGTGTTTGCGTTGTTTATACAGTTGTACCTTGAGATATGAGTTCAGGTAGTTCCATGACCGCGCTCGCAAGTCAATCTGCTCGTATCTCAAATGATTTTTTTCAATTGAACATAATCAGAGTAATTTTAATCTGTTCTGACCATTTTTTTCTGGAATAATCCAGTTTTGTAACAGCTAAACACTTGTTGCGGAACAAGCCTTCCTCTGCTATGACTACGTCACCCGAACAGCAATACGTGTGACCTATTTTTCTGCTGCCTTTGTGTCTGCACTAGATGCTTCCCCATGCCTCACTACCGAGTGGATATTGGTTCTCTTCTTTAAGTTGTCAAACCACCTGTGATTAGCCTTAACTAATTCTTCAAATGGTGAAGTTTCTGTTTATTTTAGTTTCAAGCCGTCATAGATGATGTGAGCTGTCATAGATGGTGTGTACCTGTATAAGTTGAGTTGCTTGTATGTCAAGGTGCTGATTTATACACTTTGAACCATGAGTACTGAGTGCTGGAAAATGGTCCTACTATTCCAAGCTGTTCTACCTTTTGATCCTTTTGACCTCTGCGACTAATTGCCAATAGACCTATTGGGTTGAGAACCAGGAACAGTTGCAAACAAAAAGAATCTCAACTCACCAGTTCATCTACTGGAAATTTGATCAAGGGCAGAGGCAAATCTTCTGTTGGCTCGCACACAGGAATCTCTAGAGTGGAGACATGGGTGTAATTTGCATTCCATATTTCGGCAACTGAAGAGGCCCCTTGACTGTGTGCATGCTGGCCAAGTATGTTCATGTGGCCATTCTTTTTAACAGCATGGTGTTAGTCACACAGCTCACCTGCCACGTCTCTTCATGTGACTCAACACCCTCACTTTTAATGTAATGTGCTGTGCTGTAATAATGTTTAGAATGCAAAATTATATACAATTACATCAATACAGCTATAATGTGTGAGTTGCTGTGTAGGCTGCAACTTTATTAACGTGATGGATGACTGAATGACACCTTAAATTGCATATTACATAACTCTTTCAAAAGAGCACCACCCACGTATTGTTTTTGCACTGTGATTCCATGTCACCAACATGTGGATTGTCCACTAGGGGGAAGCTGTTGTCACTGTATGCCCTGCTTAGACGGTCTTTTTGGTCAGCAAGTAACTCAATACTGACACAATCGGTTTGCCATAGGAGAAGGGAGAGGGAGCAGATGAAAGAGTAGTGAATCAGTAAAACGTCAGGGATGAGGACTAACAGGCTTAAATGACAGCAGGTCCAGTGTAACTCTTGGGACACCGCCTGTTGCTGCTCGTGTCACTCACAGGCCGGGGTTTGCTGCCCAGTCGTGACACCTGTGGAGAATGGACAGTTGCCAGAACGCACAAGCACAAAACACCAAGTCCACCTCCCACTCCAAACACGTAGTTGTCCTGCTGGTCTCAGATGCCATGTACTGTAGATGTTATCCACTCACCTTTCTCCTGACTATGTATTTTCATTCAACACCATAGGCACAAACCTGTTTGAGCAAACTCCTTTTCCTCATACCAGCTCTGTGTTATGCATTCTTTCAGACAAAATAATTTTCAAACGATCACTTGTGGCAGCTGTTCCTTTTTTCCATCATGCCACGGAAATTTGCATGGGACAGTCTTTTGTCCTTTTCACATTTTGGAAGCATTGGTCATTTGCTGGCTCCTATTGAAAAACATCCAGCAATAAATGTGTCAGCTCACTGGACTTATTGAAACTCCACTCTGTTTTCTGAGTAGGGGAGATGCTTGCAGCTGATACCATGCATTGCCTCAGTAAATCATTCTAGTATGTAAATACATGTCAGAGATTTCACTGTGATATAGCAAGAAATTACTTTTGTTTGTTGCGGTAGATTTGTTTTGTTTGTTAGTTTGCATCTCCAATCAAGTAATATATGCCTGCAGACTGGAGAGAGTGCTCTCAAAATAGAATGATATTGAAATTGTCACTGCCGAGGACATTTTTTTGAATGCCGTGGCTCACCGTGAGAAAACAATGCCCCCTGTACTTGAATGATGTAGTTCCCATATTTCACTGCTGACATGGGGGCAGCGCTCTGGAATCATTGTTATGAGACCCACAGGATGTCCTGAGGAAGAAGTCAGCACTCCTGCGTTAGGGGCCTCGAAGTTGCACACCAGCATTCGCGGCCAGGGAGGCGCTCAGTAGGGAGGCTTGGATCTTAAGTTCTCTTTAAGGTGTGCTCAAGTGCTCTCTGGAACATGAATTCACCCTCCAGGAATGCTGTGACCTTTTTTTATAGGAATCAAACATCTAAAGACAAAGGGCCGCTTTTGCTTATTTAAGGATTTCATTTTGCCAGAATTCATTATAACTGAAGATAATTCAGCAGCAGCAAGACCAACCTTTCTTTGGCAAGAGAGCAAAATGAAATCAACATTTTTGATTGTTGAGATGTGGGGTCCCAGATAAGGTGGACAGGTGAAAGCAAACGGGTGAGTTTTGCAGTTGCTGTCTCATAGATTTTCTTGCCGTAGAACTCAAGCTGTGTGAGTGTTTCCTGTTGTGGGCAGACAGGAAGTACTCAGGAGAAGTCAGATTTCACTGACTGTGCCTCGAATACCTTCTGCACTAAACCGTGCACTAAACCGTGGCCGAGAGACAGATCTACAGTACATGCACACATTAACTCATCAAAGAATTGGACAGCTTGTCATCAAAAAAGCTGTGAACTTCCTCGAAGTGGAAGATATGGCAGATCACATCTCCTGTGCATGGACGACACAGAGAGAAGCACCTATGGAATGATAACCCCTTTGGATCAAAGAGCAGAAAACGTTGGATTGCTTTTGAGATGACTTGTCTTTGAAGCTCATCCAGAAGCCATTAATGGTTGGGTTGGAATACTCACAAACTGCAATTGTCACCACTCAAATCCTTTCTTCTCTATGTCTTTGAACACAGTGGTACGTGCGTCGTTATTGAAATCTTTTCTGTAAATGTAGGCCCATGTCCTGAGTTTTACAGCCTAAATAACATGTCTGCTCTTGCTTAATATAACTTTCAGTTTTGTGTGGAAGCGCCCTCCTAACCAGTAAAGCTGCTGCTTATGCATTGCTGGCATTGCACTGTGGTCTCAATTTCTCAAGAGTGTATATACAAGCAAGAAAAGAAGAAGGAAATGATGGTCTCTACATACAAACAGAAACCAACCAGCCCAATTGCTCCCTGTTTTAACCTCCTGTTCACTTGTAAATATAAGTCATTGTGTAGCCACATGGGGGCTTCACTGTGCAAACACTCCTGCTGAATGATTGATACCTATTGATAGCAAACACAAGTCTGCTGTTAGCAGTTTTACTGCAGCTGAGGTTATCGTACTGTTTATCTTTTTCCACAGGCATCAACTTCAAGGAAGTGACCCGAGAAAACCAAAAAGCTGCTTTTGGCGAGATTTATTCATCCATCGACAAGTTGGCCTTCACATTCGGCAATGTGTGAGTAAAATGGTTCACGTGCTTTAAGCATTGCCTTTTAGCAGTGAGTAGAACTGGTGCCAGTGTTATTTTTCTTTGCCAAGTTATTGCACAGAATTATTTATAACTACAGTATATAGTCCATATAGTATACTGTAATAGGGTATTGAATTTTAATTTTGATTGTAACCTTGCCGATTTAGTCTGATCATTTACGCCACATCCACTGTCAGCATCTTGGTAGTCTTACTTCATATAATGGACGGTTTGCCTTCTACCCCTCAGAGTTTCTGACTTCCTTATGGGAGATGTGGACACAGGTTCAGGGTTTGGGATCCCCCAGACCAGGAGAAGCAGGGTGAGACTATTTACCAGCCATCCTCCATTTGTTGGCTCTCAGCACCATCCATTTTCTTCCACCCAATGCTTTCTTTCAACATGAGTGTGTTTAAGAGTGTTTAAATGTTTTATTTGGAGAAGCAGTGATAGCCTGAAAGACTTGTTCTTAGTACCTGCGCACGTTGCCTGCCATTAAAATGTACATCTATCACTATATTGATGAAATCTGAAAATTTATCTGTATTTTTTTTTTTAAGTCTTTCGACAATCTTTCTGTGGATCCCGAGGCATGTGTTACAGAGAAAAGTGACCTTGTGGGTAAGTGTGGCTTGGATTCCCTCATTTACCTTTAAGCGATGTAGATGTAAAATAAATCCACACTGAAATGCAATAGCTTTTAATGGTTGCTTTACAACACATTTAGTGGCTTTTCGCCCAGGGCCAGAGTGTTAAGTTTGTGCCTCCACTAACTGATATATTCTTTGCACTCCTAAATGCCTGAGGTAGACCCACCCTAAACCTCTGCTTCCACCCCTGTTATTTTTGCTGCTTTTTTCTCATACTAGCCTCTCTTTTCCCCCTCTCTTTCGCCGCATATCTAACATTCCTTCCCTGTTTAGGAGCAGCTCCGTGTGAGATGGGAAACACATGGGATTTAGAATTGAATCAGATGGTGGCTAGCTGGTTTATGAAAGTGTGGTTGTGACAGAGGCTGTAGCAGTCACCTTTACATTATTAATGCCAATACTTCAGAACCATTTCTGCATAGCATGGGATATTTATGTCCCTTTGCCTTCAGGGAGCTTGGTTTAAGTGCCTCAGAAAAATGCTCTCCACTCTCACATCCTCCTAGACTGTCCACTTCTGTGTCTTCTGTTTTATTTTTATTCACCTACTACTCGCCGTCATGCCAGTTGTGATTGCAGAATCCAGACAAATCTGTGCAACATGGGAGAGATTTTGTCATCCTAAGTTGTTCTCAAGCTCCGTGTTATTCTCATATGCGCCATCTTTGCATACCACCTAGGTTCAGAGGTAGCGTTGTCTCGAGAGGAAGAAGTGGACCTGACCCTGCTCAAAAATGACAGCGGGGTGGAGTCAGCTCTGCTCTATGCCAAAGCATGGTCAAAGTACATCAAGGACCTTCTGGCCTGGATAGAAAAACGATTGGCTTTGGGTGAGGATTCTTGATCCTTGATGTTTGAACAGAAACCAAGACAGCTTTATAAAACAGCCATAAACTGTCTTCAATAATTAATTCAGTAATTTTGCCAACAATGCGATACTTAGAATGGTATCCTCCCCCTTTGATGAGGGTGATGTAACTGTCATCCTGCATTCCAGATTGGCTGCAACAACACAAATTGTGTTATCACTCTCTCACACACTGCTAAGGCTATTAGATTCTATAACCATTTTGAGCCTGTGGAATGTTGGTGAGTTGTTGTGTTTAGAGTTCAGAGGGTCCACCTTACACATTGAGCTGCCCTGTGATGCCCTCATCGGTTACTGATGAGTAGCCAAAGTGCTGTTGTATGGTAATTTTGTCATACAGCGTCCATGTTGTATATTTATTGAACTTACCATAGCGACACAAGAAAACGTCTTACTACTATTGTTGATGTTCGTTATCTTTATTTTTCTTGCAGACATTGAATATGCAAAAAGTTACGCAAAAATGGCAGAGTCTGCAAAAGCACTGGCCAATCAGGTAACTATAGAGCTCTCAAAGTCTTGTAACTCATTGACAAATTGCCTCTCATTGTCTTTTACACTTATCAAAGGACTATATGCCATTTACGGATGTCTACGCCTCCACCTTCAAGAATGACATGGAATACAATCAGCTGTTGGTTCAAACTGTATTGCAGCTCCAAACTAATAAATTTATCCAGGTAAGAGTGAAAGAAAGATTATAAAACCCTTAACACTTGTGTTAAGAATGAGAATACGATGCACTGTTTGGCCCAGCCTGTGTAATCTTTTGATACTTGGAAGTCGTCTCTCATCCAATGTCCATGTCCAGTAGATTGATGACACTGGCAAAATGAACATTGTTTCAATCCCACAATCCACCAATAAATATTTCTTTTCAGCCGCTGCTGGCACGTAAAAATGAACTGGACAAACTGAGAAAGGATATCAAGGAGCAGTGGCAGAGAGAGCAGAAGAAAATGGTATGAGGATAAAAGCTCTGGGGATCAGCTACGGTCACTATGCTATGTTTGGGTGTAAGCTGTGTAGCAGTGCTAATGCTCTCTAGCTCTCTCTATGTCAGAGTGAACTAAGTTTGGCAGACAGCCTGAAATCAGTGTGCTTAAAACTAGTTTTCCAATTGCAAAATATGCTTTTGTCTCCTGTCATAGATGTGACCAAACTGGCCTTGTTAATTACAGAGAAAGCACCAGCATTTTTAATTATGTTGGGGCCAGTTTCACACCCACATGTCACAGATTTTCACTACAAGTGTTTCGCTGATCTGGTTTTGGCAGCACGAGGCGGATGCCAGTGTGCGCAAGGCAGGCGCTCTGAAAGCCCAGAGGAGAGAAGAATACCAGAAAGCCCACTCGTCTACTCACCGCTCCCTGGAGGAGACATCCAATGCCAGCAACAAACAATTGGAGAAGAAGAGGAGGGTGGCGGAAGAGGCCCTGCAGAAGGTAGGCAGATGTGATTGGGGTGAGAGATAAAAACGATCCCGTGACACGGGATTGCAATGCTAAGTATGCAACGTTTTGAAATCGTGACATTGGTTCACCACACAAAATGTGTAGCATATGTCAGTCAGTAATTTCAAGGCTTCAGAATTTTTACTGTGTCTTTCTAAATTCATCACTTGCCTGTAATAAAAAAAAAAAAAAAAAAAGACAGCCAAGTGAAGGAAAGCCAAGACGGAGCATGTGTGTGTGAATGAGAGTGGGGAAGATGGATAGGTTAAGTGCCAGGAGTAAGGATAGTTAGGAGAGATGACTTTTAATATCTTGGGTCAAACACCCAAAGTAATGGATAGTCTGCAAGTGAGGTGAAGAATAGAGTGCAAGTAGGGTGGCATGGGTGGAAGAGAGTGTTAGGAGAGCTTTGTAATGAGCGAATAGTCACGCGATAGAAAGGGAAGGTTTACAAGATGGTAGTGAGACCATCAGAGGGACTAATGTGGAGCCATTTGGGGAGAGGGCAATATCAAGACGGTTTGGTCATGTACAGAGGAGAGATAGTGGATATGCTGGACAGAGGATATGAGAGATGGAGCTGCCGGGAAGGAGGAAAAGCAGAAAGACCTCATAAAGTTTATGGATGAAGTTAAGGATGACATGATTGCAGTGGTTGTTTCAGTTGATGATTGGAAGGACAGAAGTAGGTGGAGAAGGTGGCAAGCCTTGAAGGGAGCAGCCAAACGAAGAAATTAGCCAGTGATCATATATCAAATATTTAAGTCCCAGGTACATTAGCGGATCTCTTTTTAATCAAATCACATTTAAGTGCATCCTCCAAATCCTCTACTCTTTGTGGGGTGTGTTGGTTCAGTCTGAGGAGGCCAGAGACCAATACAGGTGCTGCATCGCTGACGCAGGCGTCAGGAAGAAAGACCTCGCCAGTGCCAAGAGCACGTTCCTCACACAAATCCGAGAGATGATTTTCCAGTGTGATCTCACCCTCAAAGCTGTGAGTTCCTTCATTCCCAGCTGGATTGAGATTTTGTCATTTGTTTTGTCACATTCACTAACCTGTGGAGACATCAGATGTACAGTAATTCTCAGATCTGTCCCAGACTGACACAAACATGATCCTCACCCACACTGATGTAATCTGTCCTGTTTTAGGTGACCGTTAATTGGTTCCAGATGCAGCAGGCTCAGACGGTGTCGCTTCCTGCCCATTACCAAGCTCTGAGCGCAAGTGCCAAGCTATACGAACCGGGCGAATGCTATGCTGAGTTTGTCCGCAACCTGCCAAGATATCTGCCTAAAGAGCGCTTGCACTCTGACTCCATCTCCTCTGACAATGCCAGGTAACCTCCAGTGTTTTTGTTTGGTTTTCAGGGTTTTCTCATATGGGAGTGATACTGAAAAAAGTGGCTATCAATAAAGAAAAAGATATATACGT